>JBBYHH010029845.1:0-16427 GCA_038382905.1 Daphne laureola
CTTAATGAAATTTATAGGAAAAATGTTCAAATCGATCCTTATGGTTTCTAAAATGTGTTGAATATCCCTCTAATTTTATAATTTTATTTTTAAGTCATTATTCTTCATCACAGGTGTAGTTTTTTATATATTCTTTTCAATTCATTAATATTAATTATAGATTGACTCTAATATATATATATATATAAGATCAAATATGAAACAAAAGTATAAAATACATAATATTTGTATTTAAATATACTTTTTATATAAAAAAAGTTATTATCAAAACAAAATTTAAGAATTAATAATGATTTCCAAAAAATCTCTATTAACATAATCTTTATAAAACTAATTCAAGTTAAGGAGATGATTGGAAGTTGAAATAACAATCAAAGTGAGAGACATAGAGAGTACTAAAACGCAATATACAAAAGAATAGGATGAGAACATAGTAGAAAAAATATTGATCAACATGTTACTTACATAGAATTACATATCATTAGTCCTAATAAATCTTATTTATTTCTTATCTATACTGTGTTTGAACCGTATCAAATGAAGAGAACGTATAATTTCAAATAAATTTATAATTAAATATGGAATTTTTAAAAAAAATACAAATCTGGTAATAAAAGGAAAAAGATGGACATTAGCAGTTCCAAAATTATCAAAAATAAAACATTTATTTTCATATTTGATAATTTTTTTGATATTTTAGACTCAATTTAAATTAGTATGAGTAATTTGGGAAGATTAATTGAAAAATACACATGTGATAAAGTCAGAGTAAAGTCAATTTTTAGTCCGTTAAGTATTAAACGTGTCTTTTTTTTGTCATCTTTTAAAAATTTGTCATATTTTAATCATAAAACTCATAATTTTATCCTAAACATGTCCTTATGTTAATGTTTCAGTTAAGTTTTCCGTTAAATAAGTTATATTTACATAATTACCCCTTACATATGAACCTAATTACACCCTTACTTAAAATCTGGTCATTAAACTTTTAATAAAAATTCACTTTAACCCCTGAGTTAATTAATTCATTGTTTCCCCCAAACTGATTCAGGCGGCCGACGATCTCTGATGAGAGCTTCTTGTTTCTCTCTAGATCCGCTTTCTTCTCCTTAAATCTCTTCACCAGCAACCATTGCCCCAACACAATATGACCAATCGGTGGTCCATTGTTTCGTGAATTTTTTATTTATTTAGGCATACTTTTTTCAGCAGCAGAATCAACAGAGAGAAGCGGTTTCCCGATGGCTGGGTTTCGTGATTTCACAATGGTCGGCAGTTGAAGGCCCGATTTGGAGATTTGAAGCTCACGTTTCTGGAGTTGGTCGAACAAATCAAAACCCAGATTTTATGGCCTTTCATTTATTTATTTCCGTTTTCGTTTTATTTAGTTCTTTTCCTTCACTTTAACACTTGATCTCGTTTCTCTCTACGTTAGCTTCTCTTCACCTTTGTAGATATGCACTAATGTATGATGCCAGATCTCGGCGAAGGACGAGGAGCTTCGAGCCTGAATGTGCACGTCGATGCTGTCACTGGAATCACCGTTAACATTCTAGCTTGTAGCTCGGATCTGACGTAGGTTGGATCTGACACAACACAAGTCACCGGCAAACTCTAGCCCTGAATGACGACGCCACCGTCGGTGAATGCGTTGGTCCTTGGTGTGTCGGTGCTTGCGATCAATCGATCTTGATTTGCCGATGTCGATCGATCAGATTTTGGTGCGGCGGTGTGAGGGTTGGGTTGCCCCATGAATTTTTATTTTAAATTTATTTTTGTTTTTCTTGATAATAAGATAGTTGGAAAAAAATAAATTAGTGTGAAAATATGAAAAGTATTGATTTTTTTAATTTTTAATTTTTTGTTTTTGTTGATAATAACAGAAGTGGAAAAAAAATAAACTAGTGTGAAAATGGGATAAGTATTAGAGTTAGAAAAAGTATTGGGGTAAAATTGATAGAATTCTATAAACTTAGGGAGTGAGTGATAAATAAAGAAAGAATATTTTCATCATTTTATTAAATTAATAAAATAATTAGTAGAATAATTGACAAAAGGACTAAAACAGAATAAAAAACACAACTTTAAGATCACAATAGTATGTTTCATAAAAAAAAGGGATCACAATGTGACGAATTTTTTAAAATGAACTAAAATAGGACAAGTTTAATAGTTAAGAGAGTAAAAATAAACTTTACTCGATAAAATTAAATGACTCAAAATTAAAATTATAAAATTAAAATGGTGTCTAATATATTTTAAAAATTATAAGATTCAATTTGAGTATTGTTTCTTCAAATTTCTTTAAATTTTAATGGATATAAGTATGAAGCTCATTTTATTGTTCCCATTTCCCGCCATTTCAATTTCCGCAAAACCGTAAAATTGTCGTGGCAGGGGCAATGGGAGAAAAAGAAATACTCCACTGCAATTGGAAGGAACTTGCGAACAGACTGTTGGTCACCGCACCCACCTAGAGAAGTAACGATGGACATGGAGATCGACATTCCGCTACCAGAAGAGCTGGAGCTACTAGAAGCCGATTCTCACTTAGAATCGTTTCCGGAACCTCCATCACCCGGTCCATCCCCTCGTGCTCCTCCCAAATCGCCGCCCTCCTCCGCCGGAATCAACTGTTTGAAACGCTCTCTCGAAGTCGAAGAGCTCGCTCCTTCATCGGAAGAGAGCAAGAGAAGTAAATCTGAGCAAGACTCTGCCCGAGTGGAAGTTGAAATAGATGACGAGAAGGAAGATGAAGAGCAAGAGGAGGAATGGCTGCGATACTCGCCGCCGCCGGAGCGTGACCTCGGAACGGACGCGGATGGAGCTTCAAGAGAGGAGTTTAACTTGTCGAGATACGTGTCAAACATCGATGGTGACTGTTTGCCTATAACCGCGCCCAGTGGCGGCGATAGGGTTTATGCGAAGATTTATAGGGTCGAGAGTGAAATCAGATCGAAGAAACTGGACATCAGAGGACAATCTAAAGGTAACTTCCATATTCTCTACTAACTTATCTGTAGATTTAGGATTTGAAGCTTTTCTTCATGGGGCAGTGAGGTATTTCGTCCTTCTTACGGACTTGGGTAAACGGCTATAAGTAAATTTCTTAGTTAGCCATGAAGAGGTTGACCGATTTATGCATTTCATAATTTTGCAGAAATAATCTCAGAACCCTTCAATGTTCTTTTGCAAAAAGCGGAACAACAAGCATTTACAAAGGTAAGCGCTGAAGTCATTAGTTCGTTCCTTATAGCTACTAGTTATGGCTTGAGTTGAGCATGGGCGTTGCAGAATCAATTGCAATATTTATATGCAGAGAACATCTAGTGCCAATTTCTTGCCACCCGATAAGATCACAAACTTAGAAGGAAGAAAGAGGAACCATCAGTCCAGCAACACCTCAAACCTCCTTTAGGTTTTTACAATGTTCTCTTCATAGCTGATCTTGCTTCTACTACTTTAGAAGTGTCTTTACAGGACTAGTGGCAGCGGGTTATCTATACATCATGCAATATTCTCATGTTTGGTTTCTTTGTCATGTCATGATAAGTCACTGGCCTTTCTGATGGCTGCAGTTATGTAACTATATCATATCATCAATTAAAATGAAAGTACCTCTTCCTCATTTTACCATCTAGTTGGATCTTCAGTGGTGCTTACTTCACTGGCTAACATACTTGTTAGAGTTTGTACTTTCCTTCTAGGATTCGTATTACCATTAGGATTTCTATTCCTTCTAGGTTTACTGTATTCTTCATATATATAAAGCATTCAGAGGGTCTTGAATAATTATCAAGCCCTCAATTTATCCTAGAAACAATGTTTACAATACTCTTATAATTTTTTAATTTGGAGGAAACAAAAATCTTTCTAAGAGCTGTTTCTTTTGGTTCTTTAGGCCTTAAATGCTAGTTCAGAAAGTCATGACTTGGTTCTTGCTGGAACGCCTGCAGCTAATGAACAACTTTGGGTTGATAAATATGCACCAAGTTCATTTACTGAGCTTCTAAGTGATGAACTGACAAATCGTGAGGTATGTTATTTGTTTCTTTATTGTCTCAAACCCAGATACTTAACTATGCCAGCTCAGTATGCAGTTTCTTAGTCATATGTGTGTCAGTTCAGAAATGCTATTTTATTCAACTACGGATACCTGTTTATCCATTTGCCCCAGGTTCTCTTATGGATGAAACAATGGGATTCATTGGTTTTTGGTTCTGAAATTCGAAGTACATCAGATGATGTTTTATCAGCTCTCAGAAGGCATTCTACTACACAGTATCAAAGATCATTTGATTCAAAGTTTTCTAATAGTAAAGGATACAGATGGAAGAATGGAAGTTACAGAAAGTCTGCAAATTCAGGAAATGGAAATGATGAGTTGAAAGGTATCCAGGGCCTCTTGGACAAGAAGTCAAGAGTAACTGGCCCTCCAGAACAAAAGGTCACTACAGTTTTCTGCTTTTCGTATTAGGTCAAGTTGACAAATTCCAAATTAATTTTTAATGGTGGGTACAAATTTATGTGTTGCTGCTAGTAAGACTCCACAATTTTGGCCCTATTTGGGAACAACGTTAGCGATTGGCGGTAGCTGACAGCGTTAGCAACTAGCGTTAATGGACGGCGTTAGCGGTTAGCATTAGTTGTAAGTGTTTAAATTTTTAGTGTTTGGTTAATTAATTATAAGAAAGAGCTGTTTGTGACAAATTTACTAAAAAACCCTCCACCATGTATTTTTTATTTTCAAGGAAAAAAGAGAGGAAATAATATGCAAATACATGACTGATTTTTTAAAGTTAAAAATGAAAAAGTGGGTTTCAAGTACTTAGACCATATTTGCATTGTTCTTTTATACCAAATTTATTGAAATAATGCTTTATACAGAAACATGCATTAATTGCATGTATATGATTTTCAATTAAAATAACAAATGCCAAATTATCGATAAAATCATTCATGAACAATGATCAGTCATACGTTGTTTCGTTATCTGATATGATAATTGATTTTGGAACAACTGTTAGTTAGGAATTAAGACTAAAGGTTCCAGGACAAACTTTCAACAGGCATAGTTCAGAGAAGTAAAAAGAAATTATTTCCTCATCAATAAAAAAAAAAAGTTGTAACAAATCTCAATTTGATTCATAAAAGCTGTGAGGAGTAGGGAACGCTAGGGGGGTCAATGTCTGGCATTTAGCGGTTTTTGAAGAGTCCCAGTTGATCACAATCACTCATGAAAACGGGAAACAAACACCGAAATTTTCATGGAAAGCGTTTTGAAAGCGTTTTAAGTAGGAAACGCTGTCCCCAGACGGGGCCTTTATAGCAGCTTGTGCTTAACTTAACGTAGATTTGGACAGCTAATTCATACATCATTCATATATAATTCAGTGATGTAATGTGACTCAAATTAGGTAGGATGAACTCTGTAGTGCCATTTTCAAAAAAGTTATTGGCTAAATAAATATGCATGTTGTGTTTAATTATATATGATATCCCCTGTGAGTGAATCAATTTTGTCTTGTAAGTTCCAAAGGTTGATCATTGGACAGGTACAAGTTAGAAGTAAGTTAACTTTCTGAGAGTTGATTATTTATTTTTCAGGTCTTCTTTGACTATTCCTTTTGTGTATTGTAAGCTAATACTATTTTCCAAGGTTTCATTCACACAGCTCTTCTACATTGCTGTCTAAGTTCTCAACAGTTTCATTCCGGTTATATTTATTTAGAATAATATAGCGACCTTTCAATTAATCTGGGTACTTGTCTCATCACTGTGACTTGAATATCAAGTCAAAATCCTTAAGGATTCCCTTGATTCAATACCTTGAACATTGTTTTCCTTTTTTTTAATTTTTCTTTGATAAATGATAAAGTTAACTCCTTGGTCTTTGATTTGGGATACTCTCTCCAGCACCTGCCAACTTCATGAATGATTACGCTTCTAGTTTCATGCTACTTACGTGAGGCATTCTCATGACAAGCCACTTTGTGGTTTTGCATCTGAAATCTATTTTCTGTAACCACATCCTCTATAAGTGGTCACTAGACTCATTAAATTGACTGAGAAAATTCCTAGCATATTAATATCACAGAAATAGGTAACTTGATTGTTCTAATGATGAGTAGAGAATAGAGATTTCCTAGGTTTGTATATTGTAAGCTAATACTATTTTCCAAGGTTTCATTCACACAGCTCTTCTACATTGCTGTCTAAGTTCTTTCAACAGTTTCATTCCTGTTATATTTATTTAGAATAATATAGTGACCCTTTCAATTAATCTGGGTACTTGTCTAACCACTGACTCGAATATCAGGTCAAAACCCTTAAGGATTCCCTTGATTCAATAACTTGAACATTGTTTTCCTTTTTAAATTTTCTTTGATATACGATAAAGTTAACTCCTTGGTCTTTGATTTGGGATACTCTCTCCTGTACCTGCCAACTTCATCAATGATTACGCGTCTAGTTTCATTGCTTACTTGAGAGATTCTCATGACAAGCCACTTTATGGTTTTGCACCTGAAATCTGTTTTCTGTAACCACATCCTCTATAAGTGGTCACTAGACTCATTAAATTGCCTGAGAAAATTCCTAGCATATTAGTATCACAGAAATAGGTAACTTGATTATTCTAATGATGAGTAGAGAATAGAGATTTCATATAGTTGGTATTATGTTTGGAGGTATTCCTTTAAAGATCGAATATACGTTGTTTGCAGATCGTTCTTCTTTGTGGACCGCCGGGGCTCGGGAAGACTACGCTGGCACATGTGGCAGCTCAGCATTGTGGTTACCGTGTGGTGGAGGTCTTAATTTTAACCCTTCACCAGTTTACCCTCAGTCTTGAACCTCATGTTAAGTCATCGTGCTTGTGATGCTGTTTGCTACCTGTTTTTCTTTGCCTAGTTTTAATTTGGTTTGGTATCATATACTCTCTTCTTCCCATTTTTTTGTAGGATTCGACTTTCTAGTCCGTGGTTGACATAATGTATTACTAGCAAGAATTCTTCAAACAATTTTTAAAGAACATGTTTAAAAACTTGAAATATTCATCATTCTCATAAATAAACTATATATTTTATTTGTCAAAATGTCAGAAATCAATTTTAGATTAAATGCTGAAAAGTAAATCCTACAAGCAATGTTGTACGAAGGGAGTACAAAAATTCTCTTCTGCTTTCTATTAGCCATAAACAAGTTAATGTTGATCTTTTTCACCTTATTTTCTCTCACTTCTCTTTTTGATAAGCTAGGAACAGAAAACAGGCATAGAAGCATAAACCCAAACTTGTAGCTTCTCTTTGGAAAGGTTTCAGTTGGCATAACAGGCTCCATGAACACAATGCTGTCAAATTAATGAAAGTTTCTTTTCTTTTTGTGGCTAGTAGCTTTGCTTCAATAGTTTTGCATGTTACCAAATTTTCAAACCATAAATCCCTATTTAAGATGCATTTCTGGTGCTTCAACCCATCTGCTGAGTAAAGTTATTTGTAGGTGAATGCCAGTGATGAAAGGTCGGCATCAACAATTGAAGCAAAAATTCTTGACGTAGTTCAGATGAACTCTGTCATGGCTGACTCAAAGCCCAAATGTCTGGTTGGTTTGTGCCCTTTTCACATGATTTGTTTTCCCTTCTCCTTTGGGCTTGAGCCAGCTTTTAACCATGTGTAGGTGATTGATGAAATTGATGGTGCTCTAGGTGATGGGAAGGGTGCTGTTGAAGTCCTTCTAAAGATGGTAACTCTTATACTTCATTTAGCTTCCTTTAACTTGGGCGAGTGTATAATCTAGCAGGGTCAGGTACTCTTCAAGCAATCTGCAATCCCAAGTGTCTACTATTGTGTCTTTTCTTAGGATCAAGTTTTTGTACCAATTACAATGCGCAATTACTTCGTGTTTCAGGCAATCACTTTTATTTTGAATTGTCTGCTTTATTGTTTTTGATGTCTGCTTTCAGTTGTGGTTATGATTTGTTTGTCTTTCTCGCAAGCTGCCAACAAAATAAAGCAGGATATGGGTTGCCTACCTCAGTAATAATCTACCAATGCATGTTAGTTTGACGCTATAGGTCTGGATTCTAGTTAGTAAAAAAACAAATCTGAATGTTCTTCTTTGTCATGTTTATTAAGTAATGTTCCATGATGTACATGTTGATTCTACAGTATGAACCTTGCAATGGGACATGACTAGAGCAATTATATCAACTCATCGCTGGATCTCATGATATTTTTTATGAAAGTGGGAAAACCTATGATGATACAGCTTGAAATTTCATCTCATTATTCATTCGAAAGAAGGTTGAAACAGGAAGGGCATTCGGCGTAAAACTTTGCCACTATGCTTCTGTATGAATTTATAGTGTCAATTAATTTTTGACAATTAATTGCCACTATAAATTTCATGCCACTGACCCCAACGTAGTTGGGATTAAGGTGCTGATGCTGCTGCTGTTCTTCTTTGTCATGTTTATAAATGCAGGTATCTGAAAAGAGGTCCAACGTGGGGAAAGAAAATGTTGGGAAAGACGAAAAAACAAGAAAAGCTTCCTCAAAGAAGCAGCACAAATCTGGATCTTTGTCTAGACCAGTAAGTGTGAGATGATCAGTGTGAGATGATCACTTCTGCCTGGAAATTGATGTTATCCTGATTTTAAATGACTTGTTGTTATATAGGTAATCTGCATATGCAATGATCTCTATGCTCCTGCTTTGAGGCCACTACGTCAGATAGCTAAGTAAGTTCATTAAACATCAGTCAGCACTTCAAGCATTTTGTATTTAAGATTTTTTTCATTTTGAAATTCACTCCAACTTGTTTGTTCCTCTGGGATTTTGTTGCTCATATAGTTTAGTAGGTGAACCATTTTTCGTCACTGCTTTCTGTTTAAATCATAGCCTGAAAGGTTTAGAAATGAAAGGTCATGATATTCAACAAGCTTTCATCACTGTTTGTACCAAAGACTAGCACTTAACAGGTCTTTTAGTTTTTGCTTTTAAATTTTGGGGTATGCTTGTTTTATCTTCTGTCTGCTAATTTTTTGTTTTACCTTTTCTTGTTCTCGTTACACTTGTGTGAATAGTGGTTCTAATATGGTACAACAGTACTGTTATTCATGTTGGTTGCTCTCGGGCTCATGCTTTATTGTATGTTTCCTGTTACAATTTTGTTTTCTTAAACAAGTTGTTGAAGTTTGAAGAGTATAATATGATGTAGTTGAAGCATGCTTTTTTTCTTTTTACTATTCTTTGAGTTCTAAAGTGGCTGACTATTCATTTGTTTCTATACCTTGACAGGGTTCATGTATTTGTTCAACCAACCGTTAGTCGTATTGTAAGCAGGTAAATTTTTCCACTGGACCACCTATTCTCAATTCTGCTTTACTTGACATTTGCTAGCCCAAGCCCTTTAGTTTCTTTCTTTTTTCTTTTTCCAAATTGAAACTAATGAATAACAATAACAATCATAAGGCTTGTTTTCCTTTCTCTTTTTGCTGCCAAACTTTATAAAAACTAGCCAAATGGCACTTACCAGGAGGGGCATACATCAAAGAAATTGCAAAACCTGACCTTAAAAATCAAATAACAGAAAGCATTTATGACTCTGCTTCACAGTTACTCAGATGATATATGAGCTAAGAAAGCATGGTACTTATGCTATCACCTCTGCATGCGAGTAATGATCTGGTCTGCAACTTCTGTAGGACTCTTCTTCAAATAAAGCCTTCAATTTCTTTCTTTCCATGTAATGTCAGCCATGGCAGCAAAACAAGCTCTTGCAACTCTATATTTTGAGCTTTTGCTTCCACTGCTCCTTTTATACAAGAACACATCTCCCAAGCGGTGTCTTAATGGTGCTCATAGTAGTTCCCAACACAGTTTTAGATAAATCACAGAGACATCCCTTTTCAAGCCTAAAGGTGGCAGTAGGCAACTTATTTACCTTTTGATGTAGGGAGGTGGTGTAGCATTGCAATGACAGACAAGGATGTCAATGCAAGTGACCAAACTACTTTGCACAAATCTACCCTGTCAAAAGTGACATCTGGATAAGCTAGTTTCTTTAAAATTTACCATTTCAAATACAATCTCAGTTATCATCATGAATGGAGGCTTTAAAACTTGCCTCTCACTTGGATATTCTTCCAAACTACTGATGTTTTTTTTTTGGATATTTGATTTACCATGATAAACGCTCTTAAATGTTTCTTGAATTAATCACAGTAACTACTCAAGCAATTACAGCATTTGCAAAAAACTCCGCTGGCTATAAACTCCGCTGGCTATAACTGTACTATAAATTACTTCCTTTGTTCATAAAAAAATCTGCTTTTGTTTTAGCTGTTCTCAATATTTATTCTATGGTTTATTTTTATGAATGTTTAAGCATATAAAGTTAACTATTTCACCTGCTTATCATAATTTGAAGTCTAAATTTTCTAAATATATATTATTTTTGAATTTTGTTCACTATTTACCTTTGTAAAATTTTGAGTCAAACATTATAACTTGAAACATCAAAGTCAAACTCAACAATGACGGAGGGAGTACAAAGCAAAGAGAGGATTAAAGAACATACCAAAACTAATAAACAATAGGAAACCTAACCCGATGGAAAACCTGTTGAAGGAAGGGCTTGAAGAGAGAGAATTGACTTCCCATCTAATAGTTTTGACAAGTATGTCCAACTAAATGTCACCAGTACTCTTTGAGTATCCTTCTGTGCCCTGCAAAGTGCAACTCTGCTTCTTTGTTTTTATGCATGCTAAACCCACATTACATGTGCTACTCTCTCTGTTCCAACAAATTTGATACATTTGATTGGGCATGGAGATTAATGAATGGTGTGGACTAGAAGTTAGTAAAGTAATAGACATATAAGACAAGTAGTTTTTCCGTGTGAGAAGAGAAAATGAGGGTAATAAGGTAAAGTTGATGTGGAAAGATTTCCTAAAAGGAAAATGTATCTATTTTGCCGGGACTACCCAATAAGGAAAACATATCTATTTTTATGGGACAGAGGGAGTATGTTTTAACGCTACTAAATCTGACATTTTTATATTTATAGAATTTCTCTATTGCTCTAACTTCTGGCTTACATCATCTTTGGTTTCATCTACCAAAACAATATCAGCAAAAAAAATGCACCACAGAACTTGCTCTTCGATACTTTTAGTTAGTTGCCACTCAAGGCTCTTAATCTCTCATTTGCCACTCAAGGATCTTAATCTCTCACTTGCCACTCAAGATTCTTAAATCTCTTCATTGAACAGTTAAATACTTTTTACTTTTCCTAAGCCGTCGCTTGCACCCGGATCACAAACGTTTCTGATTTTCTTCAATCTATACAAACATACGCACATACATAATGACATACATCTGTGTTTATGAGAGTGTTCTCGTGGTCCACTAATGTAAAGGTCATACTAGTTTTAGTAAAAGTGTACAAGAATTATCTGAAGTTCTAGTTCCATGTTAAAGACATCAGACTTGAAACTTGGCTCTTTTAATTAGGCTACTGACTCAGCTTCTACGTAAGTCGAGAAGGGACTATATATTTCCTATACACTATGAGGTCTTTGATTTCATATTCAAATATGTCAAGGCATTGAGGTTTTTTATTTTCTTTTTTTTTTGTTGTTTCTTCTACATATTATACTAGTAGTTGTAGGCCTCGAAGTCATCAGAAGTTTCTTTCTTTGTGAAGATAGCAAAGTTTACGATCATCCGTGTTCTAATTATGATTTTTACAGGCTGAAATATATCTGTACCAAAGAGGGCATGAAAACAAGTTCCATTGCTCTTACGGCGCTTGCAGAGTACACTGGTGAGTCTTATTGGCTTTGATGAAAGTTCCGTACACTTTCCTGCTGTCCTAGATGTTGGTAAAATAACTTTTTTTGTTGTTGTTGTTGTTATGCAGTGCTCAAACAATAATCTATTAGTATTATGCACCGATTGATCTGTTACATGTTTGTGCCTTTGTGCATGGGACAGACTTTTCTATAATACTTTAGATCATTTGAGTCAAAGACCCTTTATCCAGTCACCTGCCTCAACCTGTTAGGATGTGGATTAGCTTCTTTGATTACTGATATACTTTTTCCAAACTCGTAAGGTGTTTCATAATTCTAGAAGACATTATTTCCTTCAATTAAGGAACATTCATTAGTGACACAACCAGTTGTAAGCCCAAAAGAAAAATTCTGTTTGTGAGACTTGTTTGACAGTTAGAGTAATTGAAGGGAAGGGGCAAAAACACATCTCATTGTTCTTTTTCTTAATTCATTGGTTGGTTTTCTTTTTCATGATAGAGAAGGATGTAAAGAGGAGATGGGTCTTTCATTGTCTTTAATAAATAAAGTTTCAGGAAAGTAGCCTTATAACGACATAGAGTTCTTAAATTTGTTGGAACTCCTTCGTATATTATTTGTATTTGTCAGTTGATACACTCTAAGTGCTTCATTGCTCCCTCAAGTATATTTAGTTATTCTTTTGATGCCAAACAGAATGTGATATAAGATCGTGCTTGAATACCCTCCAGTTTCTCAACAAGAAGCAGGAAGCTCTCAATGTGGTAAGCCTCCACAATGTTTTTGCTATTCTGGATATGCCTGTGCGCACTGAAGTCTTTAAACAGAGCCTTAGGCACAGAGGACAGTCCAGCTCCATGGTTAAAATAGCATCTTTTATGGGACGAGAAGGAAATTTCTGCAAGGATAGTTTGAGAAGAAGAGATGAGAGTATTTTCTGCTCTCTCTAAAAATTTAGCATTACTTGTTTTAAGATGGAAACATTGTCTTCTAGAGTTTAGAGGATTTATTTATTAAAATTGAAAGCCTTGCCTAAGATTTATTCCACTCTGTTGGAAGAGTTGTCCAATGTTAGGAAGCATAATGTTTCCTTGGTAAACTATGATATGGCTTAACCCTTTGAGGGAAGAAAGTTTGGAGAAGGAAAATGAAAATTTTTACACAACTATTGCATCCTTTGCCTGTTGTTTTTTTGGGATATGAAAATATTTAATTCCTTTTCGGACTATGCATTGGCATATGCCTCAGAAGTTTTTTGTTCTCTTTTATATACATATATGCTTAGACGGAAATTAGCTCTCAAGCAGTTGGCAGGAAGGACATTTTGAGAAGCACCTTTGATGTATGGAAAGAGGTAATGTCCTGTAGTAAACTGCACTGAATTGCTGTTTTGTCAATCTGTTGCATATTTATATTTTAAGCTGCTACTGTCAGATCTTCCAAAAGAGGAAATCAAAGAGGGAGAGAGAACCAACTAGTAGTCGTAACAGTTGGTCAGGGGATTTTGACTTCCTTCACTCCCTCATAGCTTCCCGGTAACTCTTTTGAAATGAATAAATCAAGTTTTTCCTGTTTTATTCTTTTCCTTTTAACTTATGCTTTGCATTACCATAAAGCGGTGACTATGATACAATTATGGATGGTATATATGAAAACCTCTTGCAGCTTCAGTATCATGATCCAGTTATGCAAAAAACAGTAAGTGGACTTCTTTTATTTCCTGAAGCCCTTTTTCTTTTCTGTAAGTAATGTGCTTAGGAATAGGATTTCTGTGCTGTGCTTTGTTATCTGAAGGTGCTGACTGCTGTTGTTTCTTTTTATCTTCTTAAAAATATCACAACAAGGTCAAGTGCTTGAATTGCCTCGGAGTTTCTGATCGGATGCAACGGTACATAATGCAGACCCATCAAATGCAGCTTCAAGGTGAATGCGCAACTACCTATCTCTTACCATTATTGTTCTTATTACTAGGAGCCAAGACATAAATTGTGTCTCTAAACCCTCCACTACTTGTTCCTACAGTTTATCACCCTTCTGCAGCAGTAGCTTTGCATCACTTGGTGGCACAAATTCAGAAACCGCATATTGAGTGGCCAAAGTCTTACCAGAGGTGTACTTGATTGCTCAGACTTAGTCTCCTCTTCAAAGGTCTTCTATTTAGGAACTCAACGAATATATTCCTTGGTACACTAATTCTTACCATCGTTGCAGATATCGAACAATGTTAATGGAAAGGACTGACACTTTAAGGTCTTGGCACCATGGTATATCACCATATATTTCAAGACATTTTTCAATCAAGTCCTTCGTAGAAGACTTCATTTCTCCACTGTTGCATATATTATCACCACCATCCCTAAAGCCGGTAATAATATTAAATCCCATTTTTATTTGCTTTTCTGAAAGTTTTTGCCATCAGATTTTATCTGCCTTCAACGAATATTAATTGGTGGAGCGACTTTTGTGATTGATTAGATTTTTGAGTTGTTTGAAAATACTGATTGAGCATTGAGGTGTCTTCATATCCTAAATAGCCTTCTTATTAATTGACTACAATTGGGTAATTGAGTGATTTAGGAAAACGTAAAGCTCACCTTTTTTTTTTGGGTTCAAATTGCAGTCATTTCATTCCATGTATAAAAAATTACAGTGTATAAACAGGACTATTATAAAACTAGTCCTGCTGCCTAACCCCATTTCCCTTCTATACATCAAAAACCTCTCCCAAGTCCAAACCATTACATCTTTGGACCAAGTAAACAGCATATTCAACAACCACAACAGAAGTTCTCTCCTGCCTATGAAATTTCCTCCAATTCCTCTCCTCTCATAAACCATACACCACAGAAGCAGCAAGACTTCTGCGCAGCCTTGCTTTCAGACATTTCCCCCTGGCCACACGCCACATCCATTTCCAGAATAAATCCCATTCCACTGGGGGTGACAAAGCTTCACTCTCCCCAAACAGTCCTTGAGGACCCTCTCTGCAAAGGTTCATCTAAAGAACAAGTGATCCCTATCCTCATCATGAAGCCCACATAGCACAAACAGCCTATCAACATCACCATTCCACAAAGCAATCCTATCACACGTACTTAGGATGTTCATAGCACAAAACCAGAACACCATAGATGTCTTGGGGACATGCCTCGGCCCCCAGGCCAGCTTTCTCCAACCTATACTGTCATAATTTTCAATAAGAGACAAGTAGACACTCCTCATAGGAAATTTGTGTTTTTTTTCCAGGTTCTCCATAGCAAAAATGTCAGCTACAAGAGCCCTACACTGCAAAGTAGCTTTGACAGCAGTAGGAGCACTCTTTGGAATAAGCATGGTCCACAAATCACCTCCTTTAACATAGAACTCATTGATCCATTTCACCCACATACTGACCCTGTCTGTCCTCAACCTCCAAAGCTTCTTAGCCTAGAATGCAAGATTCCAAGGAACCAGGGCATACAAGCCCAATCCCCCCTGAGCCTTAGGCACACAGACCTTGCTCCAAGCTATGGGAGCTTTGCCAGACTGAACATCACCTCCCCAAAGAAAGCTGCGGCATCTCTAGTCGATCTCCTCCAACAGGCACTTAGGAATAGGGAAAATGGAAGACTGATAGTTCTGAACTCCAAAAACTACTGTCCTCAGGAGTTGAAGCCTGCCTCCATAGGACAAAAGCTTCACAGACCAAGACCTCAACTGACTCAAGATCCTGTCTAACAGAGGCTGACAATGTCTCACAGAAAGCCTAGTTCCCACCAAAGGCACCACCAGATACTTGATTGGCATGACTCCCCTCTGCATCCCCAGGGCCTCTTTCAACTGCCTCAGAAGCCCCTCACCAACCCCAGCATAAAACACACTGCTCTTCTGCTGGTTGATGCCCAGACCTGTAGCCTTAGAGAACTCCTTCAGACTTGCCACAATACCTTCAGTAGATCTAGGACTTGCCTTTGCAAATAACAAGAGATCATCTGCAAACATGAGATGAGAGACTCCCAGCTTCCTGCACTTAGGGTGATACTGGATAGCCTTCTCACCAAACTTCCTAGCCAAGATTCTGGTTAAGTATTCCATGACTATAACGAAGAGATAGGGGGAAAGGGGATCCCCCAGCCTTACCCTTTTGTACCATAGAAAAAACCCTCAAGAGCTCCATTGATATTGAGTGAGTACCAAACTCCAGAGACACACATAGTTACCCACTTCACAAACTGCTGGGGAAAACCCAATTTCAACATGAAACTCTCCAGAAAAACCCATGAAACAGAGTCAAAAGCCTTCTTGATATCCACCTTCAAAGCCATCCTGGGGGAGATGACCTTCCTCCCATAGCCTCTCACGATTTCTTGAGCAAGGCAGACATTGTCTACAATCTGCCTGTCCTTCATAAAGGCACTCTGAGCAGAATCAATAATTTCAAGGAGCACCCTTTTAATTCTATTGGCCAACACCTTTGACAACAATTTGTAAGTGATATTACAGCAGGAAATAAGCCTATATTCAGTAGGACCAGCTGGATTTCGGCACTTACGAATGAGGTGAATAGTAGTGGCACCCACAACCTTTGGAATCTTGCCCTTCTCAAAGCAATACAACACTGCTTCCCCTATAT
>JBBYHH010029955.1:0-16425 GCA_038382905.1 Daphne laureola
GTTTATCATTCCAACGATTGATACGTTAGTTAAATTTTCTCTTTATTCATTCTGTCTTACTCTATAAACCTTTCAATCTATGTATAAAAATCTATGTATAAAATACAATAAAGAGAAAAAGAGATAAAGATGATAAAGCCATTGTTACGTTTCCATATTAACGCGAAGTATAGTACTCAATTTTGTCTTTAAATTAATGCCCGTTGGTGTTCCAAAAGTACCTTTTCGGAATCCCGGAGAGGAAGATGCAACTTGGGTTGAGTTATAGTGCGACTTGTCAGACATATTGAGTCATATGGAATTTACCCGTTTTCTCCCCCGATCGAGATATCCTCTGTTTCGCCCAAGAAATATTGTATTGAGGGAAGCATCAATCATTCGGAGCGTGAAGTGTAATTAGATCAATTTATTTATATTTGCATTTTGGGATCCATATTATCAATTAGGAGGATTTATGGTTCACTTGGAAAAATAAAAATAAAGTATTCAGGCTCCGTTCAGAAAATACCAAATCGGTAATATATGTATGATTATTACTTGTATTATAAAGGATTCTTATCCTTACTATATTATTATAAGTAAGATGAGTTACTATAAGAGTGATTTCAAACGTCCAACCAATAACCAACAGAATAGCATGATGAATACATCAAATAGTTGAGTTGGGAAAAGACATGAAACGAATTGAAAAAAAAAAGAAGTGGTACTGAGATTATTTGCCCTATATGTGCAAATAAAATTCGGACAGATCTTTTCCCGGAGTAGAACATGAACCTAAAAGAATTGCAAGGGCCCATTCAGGAACAAGAAAATTGCATCGTGATTTGAATATCGATGAAATAATACATCAATGAGAGAGATTAGTTCAATTTCTATAAGTTCAATAAATTCTTTTTTTTATAGGTAAGGAAGCGAGAACACATCTCATGTTTTTTGAAAAATGGAAGAAAAACGTTTTTTTTAGAAAAACCTATTAAGTTAAAGAAAAAAGAAATAGAACAAGAATCGACACATTGATTCTTTTTTCTCCATTTCATTTTGATTTTGAACCGTATGCATCCAAAGGTGCGTGTACGGCTCCTAAAGGACTAAAGGATAGGATTTTGTCCTAATCAACCGACTTTATCGAGAAAGATTACTTTTTTTAGGACAAGAGGTCAAGGAGGAGATCTCGAATACTATTGTTGGTCTCATGGTATATCTCAGTATAGAAGATCAGACTAGGGATCTTTATTTATTTATAAACTCTCCCGGCGGATGGGTAATATCAGGAATAGCTATTTTTGATACTATGCAATTTGTGACGCCCGACGTGCATACAATATGCATGGGAATAGCCGCTTCAATGGCATCTTTCATCCTGGTCGGAGGAGAAATTACCAAACGTCTAGCATTCCCTCACGCTCGGCGCCAATGAGTTTTGATTTGAAAAAAAAAAGAAACACTATGCCTTCGCCATATTGAATATGAATAATAAGTAATAATAGCATGGCACTTCGAGTTCGATCTAAACAAACCATTATTTTATTTTATTGTTTTTTCATAACATGAGATTTTGTATCGAGATAGTAGTATGAAACAAAGGGTATTTCCGATTTGTTGATTTTATGTGTCGGGAGTACATTTCAGCGTCACAAACTTTTTTTCTTCCACACTAGAAGTCTCTTTTTGATATTCATCTTATGAAAGAGTACGAAAAAAAAAAAAATTTTCCTTATTTGATCGTATCAGAAGGGAACTTTGGGATTGCTAAATCATAGATAAGATATAGATATCTATATAAAGCAACAGAACCATCATAGTATTTTTTACTCCTACGAAAGGAAGGGTGGTAAATGGATAATTCAACGATCTGAATCAGATAAATTATATTTCTTCGATAGACATAGAAGAGAAGAATAAAGTAAATTCCATTGCGGAGCCGTATGCAACATAGAAATGCCCGTACGGTTGTTCAATTCCATTTTCTTCTTTTTCTTTTTTTTATCCTTTAATTTAGCCCAATCATGCGAGATAGAAGAACCTGTTATATCAATAACATTAGGTTAGGATTATGATTCATCAACCTGCTAGTTCTTTTTATGACGGAAGATCAGGGGACTTTTTCAGGGAAACGAGACAGATAGTGAAACTTCGCGAAACCCTCACAAAGGTTTATGTACAAAGAACAGGTATGCCTCTTTGGGTTGTAGCCCAAGACATGGAAAGAGATATTTTTATGTCAGCAACAGAAGCCCAAGCTCACGGCATTGTTGATCTTGTAGGGGCGGATCCTGAGGATTTCGAGGATTTTTTATTGTAAATCTATTTCAAACCGTAATTTAATTTTCTGTGATTTTATATTGAATAGAAAAAATTGATAATCATTAATTATCAGATTAATTCTCAGGTTAAGATCGATCTAAACCAACCCATTCCATTCTAATTTCTAATTATATATACAACGTATATATATATATACGACATGCCAACTATTAAACAACTTATTAGAAATGCAAGACAGCCAATAAGAAATGTTACGAAATCTCCCGCTCTTAGAGAATGTCCTCAGCGTCGAGGAACATGTACTAGGGTGTATGTGCGACTCGTTCAGATCATGAGTTCGAACAAATACAAATCATAAAATTTTTCCAGTATTACTGAACGGCACCAATGAATAGAGTAAATGGAAAAGATTTTTCATATATCTATATTGTGTATTGTGTATGGAATTTATGGTTTCCATTGGTGTAAATCCAATCACCTAAATTTGAGATGAAAAGCAATTCCCCATAGGTAGTAAATAGTTATCCATTAAGCGGAGGAAATGGTATCATAAGAAGCAAAAAGATTATGCTCCCATTGTTAAAAGAACGGACTAAGAGGGTCAGCTACCTAGCCAACTTTCCTAATTAAATGCCGTTACTGTATAGATAACTCTTATTGTGAAAAGAGCTATTACTCTATAATTGATAATTGATGGGTAGAGCCAAAGAGTGTGAACTATACAAGTTCACAATACCATTTGATTAAATGAAAGAAGAATTGATTAAATGAAAGAAGAAGCTCCGGTGTATAGAGAGGACCTCGCCGTTTAAGAAATAACCATAGAAACGAAGGAACCCACTTTTTTTAGTATCATTAGAATTTATTATTTTCAGGTGAAATGCCCGAAAGGAATAAAAAATGGTGGTAAGGAAGGTTATAGTAGCAAAAGCCATTCGAATTCATATTTTATATATCGGAATAATCCGTTTTGTTATTCATCGACCAAGGGGGATAAAAGGATGGCTGAAAGAATAGAAATCAATTAGTTATTCATTAAGGTTTAATTTGATTCAATGACAAGAGTTAGACGGAGATATATAGCTCGTAGACGTCGAACAAAAATTCGTTTTTTTGCGTCAACCTTTAGAGGGGCTCATTCGAGACTTATTCGAACGATTACTCAACAAAAAATTAGAGCTTTGGCTTCCTCTCATCGAGATAGAGGCAGGCAAAAGAGGGATTTTCGTCGTTTGTGGATCACTCGGATAAATGCAATAACTCGCGAAAAGTCGGTATTGTATAGTTATAGTAGATTAATACATAATCTGTACAAGAAGCAATTGCTTCTTAATCGTAAAATACCTGCACAAATAGCTATATCAAATAAGAATTGTCTTTACATGATTTCCAACAAGATCATCAAATCAAATTCAAATAAAGTAGATTATAAAGTCATGTACAGTAAAGGAATGATTGAAACGAAACAGAATTCCCCGGAGTGACTTCTCCGGGAAGATAGAATAAAAATCACTTAAAAAATAAAAAAAAAATAAGTAATAGGAACGAACGAACATGTTTAAAAAAAATGGGAATTTTTTTTCTTTTAACACCGGAACCCACTCTTCTAGATTCTAGGCCTTTTCGAACAAAAAACACATCTGAGCTTGAGTTACGATTGGAGTTTGGAGTCAATTGAGGAGTATGTCTATTTTTTTTTTCTAGGACGAGTAATTCGAGTTCGGGGGATCGACTCCGATTTTTTATTCTTAAATAGTCTCTCATTATTAAGAAAGGGTAACAAAGATAAAATACGGGCTTGCTTTATAGCAATAGTAATTAATCGTTGTTGTTTCAAAGTCAATCTATTCACCCGTCTAGATAATATTTTCCCTTGTTCACTAATAAATCGACTAATTAAACTCATGTTTCTATAATCGATTCGATCCCCCGATCTAATTGGGGTCAAACGCCTACGAAAAGATCGTTTGGATTTGCGAAAAGATTGCTTGGATTTACGAAAAGATTGTTTGGATTTATCCATGGTTTATTCCTTATCTCTAAAATTCTATTTCTTTATTTTATTTACTTCAGATCCTACCAAAACAGGCTTTTATTTGTATGCATAATGTATACACATTATTCATATTCTATATTAAAAATGAAAATTAAATATATGTTAAGCTCTTTTTCTTCTTTGACTTGAAAAGAACACATGTGTTCCGTTCAATCTATTTCTTGATTTCCCCATGAATCGTATGCTTGTGACAATAGCGACAAAATTTTCTCAATTCTAATCGACCAGACGTATTGTGTCGATTCTTTTGAGTAATATATCTAGAAATACCCGGCGATTCCTTATTGACATCATTTCGGGCACAACTGGTACATTCTAAAATAACTATAACTCTTACATCCTTACCCTTAGCCATAAACCCCCTTTGAATTTTGTATCGGCTTAACTCTTACATTTTCGATCCGAGCTGAAGAAGAAGAAGAAAACAAAAATAAATTAAATAGAAGTTACTAACTAGAAATGGAATTTTCTAAAAATTTCGTTGCAATTATCATTAAATTCTTATTTATTCAAATTTAAAAATTAATATTAATGTAATTAAGTAAAAATTTTCATTTTATATTTTATAGAGTAATAAAATAATAATTTTATGAAGTAATAATTAAGTAATACAATTTCTTTCTAACTATCAATTGTTCCTATCCTAAATCCACTAAATTATTATTCTTATTTAATTTAAGTATCTTCTTTCTATGCTATGATTTCGCGGAACCCTCCCTAGACTGGATCCACATTTAAATTTTAGGTCTCCCAAATTCGATCTTCGATCTATCACATTTTTGTTGAGGTTCCATACACTTTTTTCTTTTCTCCCTATCCTAAAGCTAAGGAACTGAAATGAAAGAACTGAAAAAGGAGGGAGGAAATTCGAAATTTGAGTCATGTAGAATTGTATCTCTAATTTTATTCATTTCTTCACATAATCAATAACTAGAATCAAAAAAATGGGAATGACAAGGCATCCGGGAATAAACGATTAATCTCTATCAATAGGCCTGCTAAAGACCCAAACCATAGAGTACTTAGCACAGGTGCTACGGAGAGATATGTTTTTATATCTCGCATTGAAAATCCTCCTTTCCTATGGATTGTAATACATATGTGTATATGGTCAGATGTTGTAGTTCAAGATCATTTGTATTTATTTTACACAGAATTCCGAACTAAATGCTAAAATAGATATGTACAATTAATCAATAGATTAGATTTTCATCTAATCCCCTGTTCCTGAACATTACTGATAAAACTTTTTTATACGTTAGGTTTCAGATGTATATAATTCTTATATTTATGATATGTATAAGATTTTCTTATATGAAACCAAAAGGAAGAGAAGAAATGATAAGAAAATTGTATATAGATGGAGGAAAAAATGAAGATATGGAAAACAAGACAGGTATTTTGTAGAATGAGACTGCCCAACAATTTGAAAAAAAAAAGGGATGTAGCGCAGCTTGGTAGCGCGTTTGTTTTGGGTACAAAATGTCACGGGTTCAAATCCTGTCATCCCTACCTATTACTTCTTCTATGGACAGTAACGAGGATTAATTGAGAACGATTCAAATTGTACATAATTTTCCGTTTTTTATACTATATGTATGCAAGATGCATTGGGGTAGATTTCTTTACAGTACAGTTGTATCCCCTGTCATAAGCATAAGAAAGCGCTCTTAGTTCAGTTCGGTAGAACGCGGGTCTCCAAAACCCGATGTCGTGGGTTCAAATCCTACAGAGCGTGAGTCAGTTTATTTGATGTCGAATCACAATAAAATATTTGAACAAAAAAAAAAACAAAAAAGTTTAATTGCAACTTGCATTGGACCTCCTGCGGGAAGGAGGTCAATAAAAAAGAAATAAATATTACTCAATCAAAGATCTAACTGATCACCGCGTCTGTATTGTAAATATGCGGTTACGAATAATCCTGCTAAAGTAATAGGAATTAGACCTAAGACGATTCCAAATAGAAAAACTTCAATCATTTCGGTTTGTTTAAGGGGATAAAAAAATAGGTAAGATACATTTAAAAATATTAATCTGAATTATCCATGAATCTCGATGACCAAGAATTGACAATTGATGTGTATAAAGAACCATAGAATACCAAGAATCTCAGAGAAATATTCGTTTTTATCAATTTTTTCATTCAATTTATTTCAAATAAGTCGTATCTTGTTTAAACCAATGAATAGAGCTGGGGTTATAGTTAAAGCAGCCAGTAGAAAACCGAAATAACTAGTTATAGTAAGCATGAAAGAGCTAAATTAGATATGTTCCTTTGCTACATATGCTGATAAAGCACTTACCTAAATTAAAATTTTTAGAAAATATGACGGTAAGAAAAAATCAATTGACAGAATCAGTTTAGTTCCAATTGAAAATTAAATTTTTATTATTTCCCTTCTTTTTCAAGAGGATATAATCCGTTTTGGAACGAATGCCTGATACTAATTACCTTTTTATTTTTTTCATTGGACTCAGTCCAGTAATAGGTTGCTTAATTGCCCATAACATAATATTTCGAAGGAAAAGAAGAAAAAGGTGCCCCACAATCTATCGAAAAATAGAACTTTTACTTTATTTTTCTATTTTAATTCTTTTTTCTTCAGGTCCAACCCGATTCAAAGACGAACAACTTTCATTATCCTTTTAGATTCTATATTCCGTCTTTCCATATCGGGGAGTTCTATACTTCTAATTCGGTCAAGAAAGACCTTTATTTTGGATCTAACAGTTGCATTATGAATATAGATTGTTATCGCCGGGTTTTCTTTCTTTCATTTCTTTCTTTCATTAAGTATTATATACTATTTTATATTACATTACATAATATATTCTATATTACATAGAATTATTACATTATATATATATTATTACTATTACATATACATACAATTACATTATATATTATTACATTATATATGTATATTATTATTACGACTATACGACTACGACCAACCAATTACTTGAAATGAAAAGATTCAAACAAAAAATTTTATAATCAACAAAAAGAATTGTTAATGGATTTTAAATCCATTATATTATACGTATAAATTAAATTAATTTAATTGTGTAAAGAGTAAATATAATTTAATAATATCTTTCGTGAATTATTAGAAACAAGAAACCATTGATTCACACTTTTTCAAGATGTTTGTTTATTTTCTATTATGAATCCAATAATGGAAATCTTATAAGGAATTTGAGTAACTTTCTATTCATCTATTGAATAAAATGGAGTTATGCATAAATAAGGAACAAAAAAAGAAGAAAAGAATTGTGTAGCATTTTGGTACCGATCTAGACAGCGTTGCTGTGCCAGAGGGAGGATAGCTATACTGATTCGGTATACTTTAAATAAACCTTTGGTACAAAATTGACGATCTCACAAAGATGCAATATCAGTAGTTTTCCATTTCCATTTACTGATCCCATCTTTCAAAGAATCGATCCCCCCCCCCTTTTTTTTAAATGTACAAAAATTTGTGGAGCTCAGAATGTCCGGAAGCACGGGAGAACGTTCTTTTGCTGATATTATCACCAGTATTCGATACTGGGTCATTCATAGCATTACTATACCTTCCCTATTCATTGCGGGTTGGTTATTCGTCAGTACGGGTTTAGCTTATGATGTGTTTGGAAGTCCTCGGCCAAACGAGTATTTCACAGAGAGCCAACAAGGGATTCCATTGATAACTGGCCGTTTTGATTCTTTGGAACAACTCGATGAATTTAGTAAATCCTTTTAGGAGGCCCCCCCAATGACCATAGATCGAACCTATCCCATTTTTACAGTACGATGGTTGGCTGTTCACGGACTAGCTGTACCTACTGTTTCTTTTTTGGGATCAATATCAGCAATGCAGTTCATCCAACGATAAACCTAATTCGAATTATAGAGCTATGACAGAATCAAATCCGAATGAACAAAATGTTGAATTGAATCGTACCAGTCTATACTGGGGTTTATTACTCATTTTTGTACTTGCTGTTTTATTTTCCAATTATTTCTTCAATTGAGAGAAAGAGAATAGTAGGAATTCTCTTATCCCATTCGGAAAGATACCATCCTCATAATTATCAATGGCTGTTTTTGTCTATAGCATGACCATTTGAAAAAATGTGGAGGAAAGTAGGGGAAATGGCCGATACTACTGGAAGGATTCCTCTTTGGTTGGTGGGTACTGTAACTGGTATTCCTGTGATCGGTTTAATAGGTGTTTTCTTTTACGGTTCATATTCTGGGTTGGGTTCATCTCTCTAGTAATCGGATGAACCAGATTGTAGACATGAAAGAGTAAGAACTCAACGGGACCTTACCCTCCTTTGTCTGTCTGATTAGAGTGGTAAGGTCCCGTTGAGTTCTTACTCTTATAAGATATAAGAATATAAGAAGACTTTGATCTATTCCATAACATACAAATTCGGAAACATACAAATTCAAATTGGAAAGTTATACAGTCAACATAATAAAAATATTATATTTGTTTTGTAGAAAAAAAAATGACAAAATGGATCTTTTGCTCTGATGTTTTAAACATTACTCTATTCTTTTGTTTCTTAATAATGTTTTTGAAGAATCGAAGCCATTGATTGATTCATAGTCTCTGTCCTTCCTCTAATTAACTCTTACGATACGAAGCAAGAAGAAAAGAGTAATCTCTGGATACTACAATATTCTATGGATTTCTACGCATGAGATATCCTCCAAATTCTTTCTTTCTCTTTCTAATTCTTTCTTTCTCTTTCTATAGTAAACTACTAATGGAACTTACTCTATAAATATAATTTGAAATTTAAATTTGTTTGAATAATTTCTCTAAGTTATAAGTTTAAGTTAATAGAAGAAGTTCTATTTGCTCAATCAATTATTCCCCTATAATCTTTTCTCTCTTTTTGTTTGTCCACAACTTCCTATCAATCTAAACAAAAGAGTTCCGGTTTGCCATCCTTCCCTTGTATTCTCTTCGTTTGTATATCTATTACAAAGAATAGGATACAAGTAATGAATTCCAGGCATCCCGCAAAACGAAAAAAAGTATAAACAAAGCAACAAAAAATTTGGCACCTTTTACCAACTTGATGTTAAGAAATCCCCGCACCTAGAAATTCATTTCGTATAATTGAACCTTTTCAAACTGTTTCTTTTTAAGAACCAAAAAAACTTGTGCCAAAATAACAAATGCAAAGAAGAATAAAAGACCTTGGACCCGTAATGGGTCTTGAAGCACTACTTCTGCATCTCCCTGACCAAAGCCTCCCACATTGGGATTGCTTGTTAATGGTTGATCAAGCTTGATGGATTCACCCTCTGAAACAAGAAGTTCTGGTCCTGGAGGTACAATATCAACTACTTGATGTCCATCCGATGGATCAACAACGGTTATTTCATATCCACCCTTTTCTTTACGTACTATTCTACTTACTACACCTGCTGATGTAGCATTATAGACTGTATTGTTACTTTTGCTACCATCAGGATAAATCTGACCCCTTCCTCTGTTCCCACCTACATATATGGGATATTTTAAGAAGTGAACATCTTTCTTCGTAGCAGGGTCGGGGGAAAGAATGGGAAAGATGATTTCACTATATTTCTGACCAGGAACAGGACCTATCACAATAATATTTCTTTTATTAGGACGATAACTCTGAAAAGACAAATTTCCAATCTTTTCTTTCAATTCGGGAGAAATACGATCAGGGGGGGCTAATTCGAATCCGTCGGGTAAAATGAGAACAGCCCCTACATTCAAACCCCCCTTTTTACCATTAGCAAGAACTTGTTTCAGTTGCTTATCATAAGGAATTCGGACAACCGCTTCAAATACAGTATCAGGGAGCACAGCTTGCGGAACTTCAATATCCACGGGTTTATTAGCTAAATGACAATTGGCACATACAATTCGTCCCGTTGCTTCTCGCGGGTTTTCATAACCCTGCTGCGCAAAAACGGGATATGCATTTGAAATGGATGACCGAGTTATTACATATATCATGATCGATACAGAAATGGATCGAGTCATCCCTTCCTTTACCCAAGAAAAAGCATTTTTATTTTGCATGTCCAATCATTAATTTCGGAGTTTCTACAATAAATTAGATAGGTAACTAGTATAGTTACCTATACACGAGTCTGGCATTGTAATTGTACTGGAATATACGATGAATACCTTGAGCAGATGAAAGTATAAGGAATTAAGTAAAATTTTTAATTAAATGCTTAATTTCTATTTATTTATAAAGGAAGAAGGATTCTAATTTTATTGATATGATGAGATCAAATGAGTTCTTTATTCATTCATTGAATGAAAAATTACTACAAGCGAAGGAGATACACGATTTAAATAATGAAAAATCCAATATTTAACAATTGCATCTAGAATAACTGGAAAAATGGAAACAAGACCAGATATAATCTGATTGTTATGATCCAATCCAAAATCGTTGTAAACCAAACCTATCATTAGTTCCCAACCACGGGTCGAGTGAAATCCGACCCATAAATCAGTAACTAAAAGAATCGAAAAAGCTTTTATTGTGTCACTTAAGTTATAGAGGAATTCCTGAACCCAAGAATTCAGAATAACGAGTTCTTCATTACTCAGAATAAAATAACCACTTAGAATAGTGAAACAGATTATATTTGTCGAGAAATGTAAAATGATATGGAGATCATATTCATTGCATGCTTTGACCAATTGTATTGTTTCCTTGTGTATTCCTATATGAAGTTTTTGTATATGTGTTTCCGGGTACTCCTTTATCATTTCATCCAATAGGAATAGTTCTTCTAATTCTATGAATCTTTTTAGAACGTTTTTCTCTTGAATATGATTTAAAAAAGTTTCGGATTGTCTGCTATTCCACCAATAAGTAACCCAAGGTTCCAGACATTTATTAAAAGAGAAAGAGACCCACCAGGGCAAAAATACCATAGATGCAAGATAGGGAAGGGAGGCCAATGCTTTCTTTTTTTTCATTTTGATCTGTGAATTGAATTTGAATTTTTAATGAACCTGCTTCATTCGTCGACTCTATCTGATATTTCTCTGAAGCACGAGTTGTATAACAAAGTAGTGACCTCTGGATCTATCCCTTTCCTTTTTATTTGTAATATATTTCAGATATCTCAATTGGGCAAATTCAAACCAATTTCATTTTCATTTGTTCCTTTCGATGAATACTCCAAAACCCACTTTAAGTAACAAATCAAGTTTCGAGACCAAAAAACTTACATTAATTCTTTCGAAACGAAATCTTTTACTGTATAATCAGAAAAAGGGTATCAATTAAAAATCATGGGCCTAAAAAGATGAATTATGTATTACGAAATACATGTTCGGATAGGTTTGATTAATTTATAGATATAAATTAATTATTAGATTAGTTAGTTAGATTAGACTTCTAGTATAAAAGAATCAGGAAACTTGCCTTTTATTAAAAAGGGGAATTAGCAAGTTCTTTTCCCCACCTTGAGAGGATATTTATTCTTTACTTTAGTTCGAGTTCGTTTTAAAGTACTTCCATCGGTATGCGCAAAAAATAGGCTAATTCAGCAGCTTTTTGTTCAATTTCTCGTGGAGTCAAATTCTCATCAGTACGAGTCAAGGGAATGGCTCCTTGGCCCCTGATTTCCATATAAAGGACACGACGAGTATAAAGACCCTCTTTAACCTCTATTCTGATTGATTGGATATCTCTCATAAGGAACCGAAGGAAGATGCGACGATTTATTCCAGGAAATCCCCAACGAAAAATACACACTCTTCCCTCTTTTCTATCGAATCGGTCATAACCGCTACCTACATTCCACGAAATAGTGCACCACAAATAGGAGCTAATAAACAGACCCGCGATCCCATAGAAAGACATCACAACCCCTTGAGGAAAAAAAACGATTTGCTGAGATGGAAATACAGAGATCAAATTCCTACCAAGATAACTGGAAGTTCCAACCACTAAGAATCCTAGTGAACCTAAAAAAAGGATACAGGCCCAGCAAAAATTACTCGTTTTTCGAGATTCCGTTATAAGTTCTATCCATATATGTTCTGATCGCCAATTCATACTATACTGCATTCAGTTGCATTCGATTGGAATTGAGCGAATAACCCAAATAAATTTGACTTTACCTTTCTTGACCCCGAAGTAACTTTCACCAACTAGCACTATTGTTATGTGAAACATCGGGAGTAATTAGTTAGATACATTGACTTTCCATTTTTTATATTCGCTAATTCATTTTGAACCAGCTATATCCACATATACATGCATTTATACAGATATTATATATCCACATAAAAGTTCTTTCACTTGTGTGTTTGGCAAAAGCCACATATCATACCATATTACACGAAATAAATATCCGTATTATCATACAGTGTTGAAATCACTTGATAAGATTCATTACCATTGGGTCTAGACAATCTTATTTTTTTGGACATGAAGAAATAAAGAAACCATTGCAATTGCCGGAAATACTAGGCCCACTAAAGGTACAAAAATGGAGGGTAAGTTGAAATCTGTCATAGAATAGATGCCTCGATTTACTAATTTACTATTTCTATCTATTAATATTTCTATCTATTAAAAAGATATCCTCTTATGCTTATTTAGGATATATCTATCATAAGTAATATCAAGTTATTATTATATTGTAAATAATATTATTTATAAGTGATAAATAATATCAACTATAATTCTATTAGCTATATGATTAGATAGAAACTATAATATTTAAATATATATATATATTTAAATAATAAGTAATATAATAATGAATATTATAATATATAATATAAGTTAAAATAATAATTAATATTATTTTAATTTTAATTTAATATATTAAAATTTTATAAATAATTATAAATAAAAAACAAAAGAAAAAATATAATTATCCGAAACCTCTGTCTATCTACAAGGAGAACTTATGTCAACAAGGAAAACAATATATATATTGTTTCTTTTAATTACGATGAATTAAATATTTATTTTTGTTCGCTACAAATAAAATAAGCGAATCTAGTGCTATACTTTAATTTTTGGAACTGTGATTCAAAGGAAAGAAACCGTGGAGTTGAAATAACTCACTCAGAACACCTTTTAAAAGATTACGTGGTACTATTGGGTCGAATAAACCTTTTTCGAATAAATACTCAGATGTTTGTGAACCCTCAGGTACTGTCGTATTCAATGTTTGTTCAATTACTCTTTTACCCGCAAATGCAATGGTTGCATTAGGTTCAGCAATAATGATATCTCCTAACATAGCAAAACTGGCTGTTACTCCACCGGTTGTAGGATCTGTAAGAATTGCTACATAGAATAACTTTTTATCTAATTGATAATTATATAAAGCAGAAGAAATTTTAGCCATTTGCATCAAGCTCAAACTTCCTTCTTGCATGCGTGCTCCTCCAGAAGCACACACAATAATGACAGGTAGAGATCGATTAGTAGCATATTCGATCAAACGAGTAATTTTCTCGCCTACTACGGATCCCATACTACCCCCCATAAACTGAAAATCCATAACGCCAATAGCTACGGAAATACCATTTAGTTGACCTATGCCTGTTTGAACAGCTTCAGTTAAACCTGTCTTTCTTTGATAAGAATCGATACGATCTATATAAGAATCAGAATCCAGTTCTTCTTCTGAAAAATCGATATGATCTCTATCAGAATCCGGTTCTTCATCAAATTCAACGGGTGAATCAAATTCAATGGGGTCTACAGATACCATATCTTCATCCATGGGATCCCAAGTTCCGGGATCAATCGAAAGTTCAATTCTATCTGAACTACTCATTTTCAAATGATATCCACAAAATTCACAAATATACATTTTTTCACCAAAAAATTGTTTATAATGTGATTCATAACAATTTTCACATTGAACCCATAAATGTCTGAATTTATGGAAAGGATTATCATTATGATTGGATTCTACTCTAATATCCAAATCATCGATATTTTGACTAGTTCTTATACTAGAACGATCACTCTCACTACTATTTTTATTTTCAGTACAAATGAAATTATAAATGTAACTTTCACTGTAATTGTTGGTACTACTCGAAATAGAACTATTAATACTGACTTCAAAACGAAGATAACTATCAATGCTACTAATAATGTTCTTTTTCCAACTGGATTCAGTATCATTACATGTATGATTCTTTTTCTTAGACCCCCTATTCAAATAACTAGAAACAATAATTTCTAGTTCACTCATAAAGGAACTATCATTGTCAACCTCAAAAATATGATTTTCAATATCAAAAAATATAGAGTAACGATCACCATTACTATCCCTAACAAAAAAAGTGTCATCAGAGATCAAACTCCAAATATTCCTGATATCAAATAAATAATCAACATTATTGAAACTATAATTACTAATACGATTCCAACTAGGAACCTTTTTCTCCATATCGTTTAGAATAGGTTGTTCACTTCTATCTGTATGTCCAATACTATCAACACTATCTATTGATTTACTTGGCCCACACCTATGTTCTACCTTCTCGTTGGAAAATACAAAATTGCACCGCCATTTGAACATAGAAATACCTCCTATTTAATGAAAATACAAAAAATTTGATGAATAATCATTTGACCTTAACTATCAGAATTAAGCATACGAATCTAATCATTAGAATTGTTAACTAATGAGGAGTAAGTATTGAAAGAAAAAATTATCTTTTGTGGAAATTAGAAGTATTACTTCAATATATTGATAGAATCTTTTTCTCAACTTTTGTCTTTAATAGAAAGACACAGCTTTTTCCCATATGATGTATAAAATACCATGAAATCCAAACCAAAGAATTGTGAAAAGTTTCTATTTCTATAAATAAACAATTTGTTCTCATTTCTCAGTCTCATTTCTCAGTCTCATTTATCATATAATATAATCATATAATATAATAAATAATTAAGTTTCTATTTCAACATGCAACGAAAAAGACAATATATAGGATGATGGGTAGAAGGAGTCTTTCCCTTGGCTTGATCTATGGACCGAAATGAGGAGATATAAAAAAGTCCACCACTCCCAAGGATCCCTAAAATTGGATTAAATTCGTTATAGATCCAACAACAAACAATAGAAGTATTGAGTTGTTTAATCTTCGATCTTTTATTTAGATCTTATCTTATATTATATATTTTATTTAGATCTTATCTTATATTATATATAAGTAAGATCTAAACAATACATATCATATAAAGTAAAAGAAACAGAAACATATATGCAAATACATAGTATATATAGGATGTTCGTTCTTTTTTTTTTTATTCGGTAATCGGCCCAATCTTTTTTTAGGAAAAGACTGGGCCGACTTTAATTGCAATCAATTAGGAGAACAAACAGGAATTACTGAATTATGCACACTTAGCTTTTCTCTTTATCTAGCTTATCTACTGGTTCGAATTCGAATTTGATCTCTTTCCATACTTCACAAGCAGCGGCTAGTTCAGGGCTCCATTTGCAAGCTTCACGGATAATTTCATTACCTTCACGAGCAAGATCACGTCCCTCATTACGAGCTTGTACACACGCTTCTAAAGCCACCCTATTAGCTACTGCACCAGGTGCATTTCCCCAAGGGTGTCCTAAAGTTCCTCCTCCAAACTGTAGTACGGAATCATCCCCAAAGATTTCGGTCAGCGCAGGCATATGCCAAACATGAATACCCCCTGAAGCCACGGGTATAACACCTGGCATAGAAACCCAATCTTGAGTGAAGAAAATACCACGACTTCGATCTTTTTCAATAAAATCATCACGTAATAAATCAACAAAACCTAAAGTCATTTCGCGTTCCCCTTCCAGTTTACCTACTACTGTACCAGCGTGAATATGGTCTCCACCAGACATACGTAATGCTTTAGCTAGTACACGGAAATGCATACCATGATTTTTCTGTCTATCAATAACTGCATGCATTGCGCGATGGATGTGAAGAAGTAGGCCATTGTCACGGCAATAATGAGCCAAGCTAGTATTTGCAGTGAATCCACCAGTTAAGTAATCATGCATTACGATAGGAACTCCTAATTCTCTGGCAAATACGGCCCTTTTCATCATTTCTTCA
>JBBYHH010030066.1:0-16424 GCA_038382905.1 Daphne laureola
CCCGAAGGGAGAAATTGCATGTCTTACTAGTCGGGTGGTCTTTCATTCAGGTTGTAATGAGGCCTGGGTTGGTGAGAACGGTGATTGGTTGAAAGCTTTATTCGAGTGGAGCTTATATGAAACAACTTGAGTTTACAAGTTATCGGGCATTAAAGACAAATAATCATTACAACTCATACCCACTTAACTTACATCTTTTGCAAGCTTCACACTTTTTACACTATTTTCACTTTTTCCAATCTTTTTCAACATTTATGACAATTCTGGATTAAAAACTAATTACAATGCCTTTTTCTTTATTTCACTTTCATTTTTTTTTCTTTTTCACTTAGACACACACTTTTTCCAGAACTGTCATTTCACTCACTTAGCACAATAAAGTATAACTCCCACAAACTCAAAGTTTAAACACTCCACACATATTCCACAAAAATTTTATACATATGCCCATAATAACATACTCAAGCAGTTTCAGGGACGAAAATGTGATATAAGAGAACGGAATAGCTTAAAATGTGGGTGATCAAAGAAAATCCGGTTTAAGGCTCAAAGAGGGTTATCTAATGGAATATTGTACGGGTTGACTATTTAGACAACTGGCTCATCCTAATTTTCCACCGTCTTCCCGGCTGAACATACAACATATGTAGACTTATAACAGTTACAAGCAAGCAAGTTCTAGCTCTAATACTTAACAAGATACTCTCATGAAAGAATAAATCACATAATTTATGCAATATTATGCTCAAATTCTCACAGGTAAAATCTTCATTTCAACGTTTTGAACACAATTCCATACCACTTGTATGATCATGAATATGTATATCAACGGAGGTTCCAGAAAAAAATTCAATTTACTGAAGCATTGGAATTCCTAAAAATACAACCTAGACACTATATGCAACTAAAACATCAAAAAAAAATTGTTGTAATTAATAACTAAAAACATGCAACTATTTAAGGCGCAAGTAAAAATTATCACAAGGTAATTATTCTCACTATCCCTACCATACATCAACAGAATATGCAAAGCGTGAATACCCCCCCAAACTTAAAATTCACATTGTCCATAATGGGGAAAGTAAAAAGGTAGGTGAGAGAATGAGTCATACCTGGGGGTCAAGTTAGGCCCCCTAAAAAATCCATGTCATCGCCACCAGTCGCAGGACCAGTGGCAGGGTCGAAAAACAAAGATGCGGATGCTCCTGACAGCCATGCATCGATGCTGGCCATGAAATCATATGTGCGTTGGCAATCGGCCGCATCCGCATCGAGTCATGCCTGGAGAATCTGGCATGCCTCACGATCCTCATCCAAACGAGTATGGAGCGTCTCTCGTGCCACTGCATCCTCATCCAGACGGCAGGAGATCTTCTTCATCCACTTGGCCACCAGTCCCAACAACCTAGTGACCGGCCTAGTCCTCCCCCTACCAGTCGGCCGATGCAAGTACTCATCAGCCTGCTCGATAGACATGCGAGCTACATCCTCCGGTGTAGGCTCGTCATTAAGTACGGGTGCTGCTGGCTGGGCTGGAGGTGCTGGTACTCTGGCGCGGGCCACTTTAGCAAGGTGCTGAACTATCATGGGGTACTCGAGTGAGGTGACACACTCCGTATCATCCAGTGGAACACCGGCGGCTCTCATAAGCTGAGTGAGTAGTTGGGGAAAAACCCGGTTCTGGTTTGGAACATCGGCGATCGTTCAGATGGAGGTGAAGATCAGGTCAGGGACATCAATGTATGCCCCGTTGACTATCTTTTGGAGCACTTTCATCCGATCGGGTTGGATCTTGGACTCCTAGGTGGAAGGGAGAATGCTACGATGAATGAACCAGTTCCAGGCATGGAGGTCTGGTGTCAGAAACTTGGACAGGAGAATGCGTACCCCATGCTTCTCTTCTCATGCGCTCATTGGAGAGACCGTGATATTAAGCTAGCTTACAGCGTCGGGTTGCAGATAACTGGGCGATGGGGGTGAGTACGCTGGTTGGGGAGGGATCTGCAGAAATTCTTGAAGTCTTCGCGGTATGAAGGGGAATTCAACACTTTGCACCTTGACAGTTGTGATGTGCGTGAAATCGTTGAACCCTTTCCATTTTAGATTCAGCCACCTCCACCGCAGGTTGGCGTAGAACTCACAGACCAAGTCCGGGGCGTACTGTCTGGTGTGGATGGGTAATATGTCCCACCCTCTGTTCAGGACCACTGGCCTTAGCACAGCAGTGGCTTGGTCATTAAAGTCAAAGCCCCTCTACGTGGTGATACCAGCGGTGGCCAGCTTCATCTGCTCTTTTACCTCCGGATGCTCAAATCATTGTTTTTCAGGCAGATTTTTCTTTGTATAGATGAGCACGGCGGAGAACTTGCTCTTCTACTTTTTGCGTTGAGCGTGCAATTTGATCCGGGTGCCAGATGTCTCTGCTGGTTGCTTGCCCTCCCATCACGGAGGGTTAGACGCTCCGCCAGACGCTGTCTCTTTTCATTTGTTTGTGCGTGCCATTCTACAATAGGAAAACAGAGTATGTGAATAACACTGCACTAATAAATGACATGGATATGGTAAAGTATTATATCGGAGAATGACACATAATGACAAGTTCCGAAGTGGGAAGCTTAAGAAACAATGTTATGTCATACACATTTGGTTCCATTCCACAGAGGCATCTGAAGTGCAATTTAGAGAATCATGTAAGTAAAAGAACAATGATGAGACTCTGAGCATAAATCATTCTAGCAATGAAGTATCGACAATGAGAACGTTAAGAGAACATTTAACCATGAAAGTTTGTGAATTGAAGTTCTTGTGACATCCCTCCTCATTGAGACAGTAGGCATTATTATACACACATGAATAAGTGATAAACATTAATTTGCCAGAATACATGCATATGTAGAACATGAATTTCTAGAACGGTCGACGACCAAAATTGAGCACACGATGTAACCAATTGACATAAAATTTTAAACACATCACCGACATGTTTGGAACTACCATTCTGCCACAAAGAATCACCCAACAACACTTGGATAGAAAATCCCCAAAATTTTTGGATTAACCATGGTAATTTTTTAAAATTCATCAAACTTCATTTAATCTATGAATTTAGGCCGAAATTATCACCCTCACATGTTCTAATATCATAAGAAATCCAAACCTAAGCAATTAAACATCTCAGAGTGCCTGACACACAAGACTTTCAACAAGGTTGTCTGATACACATGACTTTACACCTAATGCCTGACTAATAAGACTTTACCAATTGCCTCACTAACAGGACTTTCACAAATTGCCTGACACACATGACTTGTACAATGGCTTCCTGACAATTGTGCATTATTGAATGTTTTCACCTCCATACATATGCTATTATTGAAGTTTGTTAGTACTTAGTGTAGACGCAAGTGTATTTTTATAGGTATTCCATGTTGGGAGCCAAAGGGGAAGAATTTTGATGAAAAAGGTGGAAAAATAGCAGCAGGTGAAATCCAGGCGAGCCACGCACAAACCCAGGCGATCGCCTGGACCCAAGGATAGAAAGTGATATGAGCTCAGGCGTTGGGCAGGCGAAGCATTTCACAAGCCCAGGCGATCGCCCGAGCCAAACGAGCGAAAAGTGATAGGGAGGCAAGCGTCCAACAGGTGAGCCAGTACACTCCGTAACCCGTGAGCTCATTATGCATACAAATTATGAAAAAAAACCCTTTAACTAGTTACAAATTTCTATACTTTCTCTTTAATATTCTTAGCTTATAGCATAAATTGATATGTTTCTAAATATTTAGATACTATCATGTACTCCTTTCATCCCTAGAAGATTGATGTGTTTCTTTTTTAATACTGTGGCAGTCTCAACTTTTTATTAGAAATAATTTATTAAAAATATTTGAAATATATATATTTATAAACTAAAAACATTGAATTATACTTTGCATATAAATTAGTTAACTTCATATATTAAAATTTTGAAGAAATAAAATATTAGATTAAATGCTGAAAAAGAAACGCATCATTTTTTTAGGAACGGTGATAGCATATCTTTAATTAATAAGTGTGATTGTCCTTAAAACTAGTAATTGAAAATCATACAATGTGAATATTGAAGTATCCATGGATACTCCGCGGATGTAAAACAATCCGCGGATGGTGGAGGTGGATACAAATTTGCCTCTGCTAGGAAAATACCAGCAAACCACGGACGTAAAAAAAACTATGGATGATGCAGATGAATGAGGCATCTCCGCGGATAATCTGCTCTACTGCCATTCCTACCCGAGATTGATTGATAGGCTTACTTGGAGTCTGAGAGGACCTGAGTAAAACCTATTGGTGGTGTAATTAGGTGCTATAATTAGGTGTTGTAAACCTTAGAGAGATCACCCTTGGACCACGAGAGTGGCTAGGAGGTGAACCCTCGCATACGAGCGTCGGACCGCGGTGCCCGGGAGGAGAGCGAGACAAAGTTAGTAACTCACCTCAATGCATGAATCAGAGATTAATTACTTGAATCCTCGCTATTTGATGTGTTAGTTAGGAGTAAAGTAGCTTAATAGCCTTAATTCCCATGTTTCATAGGAAATCGTGGTAGTTTCAGATGTGTAGGTAATTCCAGGAGAAATGTCTTAGATTCCGATTCTAGCGAATCAGAAGATTGATCATGGGGAGTTAGAGATGGCCTCCGTGATTGGTTGAAGGAAATTAGAGATGATTCATGCCTCTAGAACACTATCTTAGTTGCACAAGTATGTTCCTTAGGACGCGCGGTAGTACTATGAAAGCTCATGATTGATCAACCATAAGTGATGCCACTTTTTCCCCTCCATGATTTACTAATTTTCCTTGTTTGCATGATCATCATTTCACCATTTTCTGCCTCTCTCTCTTGTTGTCCATGATTGCATTCATGCTTGATTAGTGCACAAGTTACTTGTTGATAGACTTAAATGCTTGATTCTCTTGGGTTCGATACCTCATTTGAGACATTGTACTAAGTTTGACATTTTTAGGGCTCAATGAGATGTTTATAAATGTATTTGATTAAGTTGAGTGTTTGCTTGAGCTACAATTCAACAATTACAACACCGTAGCAAAAACCCTAGCTTTAACAAACCTTAAAAAGTTTAAAAAACCTTTGTGTATCTTGATCTGACACTTGATGAACTTGAGGGATTTCGTCATCATTATTGTCATGATCATTTTCATCATAATTATTTCATTTCTCCTAATTAATACTTTGATCATTAAAACCAAATGCATCACAAACCATTTGTTCGTAACCCGTTCTTCATTACCCTCACCGGAATTATTTCCGGTACTTGCACTTGCAATATTTTGTGATGATGATGATGCTTCATGTAATTTATTAAAAGCTCAATAAGCACAAGGATTGATCTCAACTTGTTCACCATGACAATCTCAGACATGATAATTTGGTTGAAATCCATCTAACAATACATGATTTCCAATTGTAAGTCGATCATAGTAATATCTGTTTTTACACTTTGTACAAGGGTATTTAACTAAATCAAGCCCATTCGATCGAGCAATAGTAAAAGAAAAATCCAAGAATTCCTCAAGCCCATTCCAAAATCTATGACTTATATCATGAGTTCCTTTGCAAAAACGCTTATACCTCCAATCACGTGTTTCGGTCATATGTAAAAATTAACCTCCTGTTTATCAATAAAAAATAAAAAATATATAGATTAAAAAACACACAAACACACACATACATACATGCATACATGCATACATACATACAAATTAACATACGTATACATACATATTAATTTCTACAAATCCTGAATACTCTTATATAGTCTAAGGGTATATGGGTCATATCTTATTCATAAAAGTACTATCGGTATTAAAATTTTATGGTTGTGTACGTCGAACTGATACATTTACATAAATTTCGGTAGCATTTCATCTTAGTTCCTCATTGTAGCTATTTTTTTTATATAATGCCCAAAACTAGTTCAAGGACGAACAAGACTGAAATCCAACTACCAAAATTTATGTAATTGTACGAGTTCAACGTACAGAACCATAAAACTTTAATATCGATAGTACTTTGACAAACTATTCAAACTGGACAATCCATAAATACTCAGTAGAAGATGCTTTTTACAACATAAATAAATCCAATTCATGTGGAAATTAATCATGTTCTAAAAAATATCTTCTTACCAGTATTCACGGACAGGAAGTAAGGTTATGCTAACACTAATTAATCTAATAATGTACTCCCTCTGTCCCCCAATACTTGATTCATTTCCTTATTAGTCTGTCCTTAAAAAGATGATCCATTTCCCTTTTTGACAAAATTTTCCAGGTAAAATTACCTAATTATCCCTAGCCACTTAAAAAGAAATACACTCCTCAATTGACAGCACATCCACATTTTACGTTTCCTGGAACCAAAACCTAAATTGAACTCATATCCTTTCTCTCCAAATCGGAAGTTCTCGAAGAACCAGGTGTCACCGATCGGTGAAATCGTAACTCCACCTTTCAATTTTGACTTCATTAGCGAAGATGGCAGAAAAGTTAGGTAATTCATCAATTTCTCATTTGGGTATTAAGAGGAACGAGTAATTTGTTTTCTGGATGTTGTCTTCTTCCCAAGGAGTTGTTGAATTTGTTTCACTTCTACTCTGCTTTGTCTTTACTCATAAAGTGTGATCCCTCAGCCTCGTCATTTCAATTTTTAGCTAGTTCATCATTCTTTAATTCTCAATTTAATGTTACAAATTTCTGTGTGTATGCAGGGGTGTTCGTGTATGCAGGGTTGTAGTTTAGGTGTCTTGTTGTTAGTCTCTTTTACATTGGCTCACTTTATTTGTAACTTATCTTTCAATATACTCCTCTATTTGTTCCTTGTTATGAGAATAAATTGCTTTCAAAAGTTTTACTGTATGTACTTCTATTTAATTTTATGGAATTATAGACATTCATGGAATTACAGCTTCTATTTAGTTTAATGTACTGAACATGTGTTGGTTGTTATGTAATTCATCAAAGCAACTTAAGTCATATGTTGATAGATTACATATGTTGCAGATTTGAAAGCATAGAGCAATATGAGTGATGAGGAGGGTATATAAAACAAAGACGAGAGTGAATTTCATACTGAGTTGGTTTCTTCGATGCAATCTTCCCCACAAGGTCGTGGACTTATGCAAACCTCTATAGTAGCAGAACAACCAAATTATATGGGCCCTCCTATGAAAATTGTTTCAAGCATCCCTAGTGTTGTTGAAGGAGATAATTTTTGGATTGAGGCAACAACTTACTTGGTTACATCAGAGGCTACTCGGGAGCTGATGATTTGTGAGACTATTGGCATAGAAGCTAGAGCAAAATTTCTGGATTATCAATTGTAGGCTATAGCTAAGAAGTAACCAAATAAGACTAGCTTAGAGGATGTAGTAGTAGGTAGCTAGCATGTTATGGACTTGAAATTTCAATGTATTTCTAGTTTGTTGCTAAGAAAAGTTGTAACTAGAAGTCTGCTAGGTATGTTAATTTTTGTAAAAAAGCTTAACATTAATAGAATAGTGTGATGTTGTCGGTGCATAACACAACTTTGTATGCTGAATATTTTTGTGATTAATGGTATGAAATCATTTGGTTGCTTTCTTTATCAATATGTCAAAGGCAAGAAGACATATGTATGCTTTAGATTTTCATCTATCATGTGTAAACATTTTTATCAGGACTCGCATCTCGGCTTAACATCTCATTCTTAATATTTGCTGCTGCTCCAAGGATATTAATTTTGCAAAGGGAATCAATCAATGTTGTATTTACAATAACATTAAGTTGCAGACTAAATTTTGCCATTCTACCAAAATAATGAAGTGCTTCTATGACTAGCCCTCTTTTGCAAAAACCATCAACTAAAACACAGAATATGACAATTGTAACTTCAATGCCTAGGTCCAACATTTTTTTCTAGGAGATTCAAAGCCTCAATGGTTATCATTTCAACCATTTTTATCAGCAACTATCAATGAAACCCCTTCTATGCTTTTTGAACACTAATGAAATCTAAATGACATTCTACACTAATGAAACACCTACTGACAGTTTCCATTAGCCAAGCCATCATCATATGTGCTTTAATATAAATTGAATCTAACAGTTTCTCAGATTTCCAAGACTGCAACTAACCGCAAACTAACACGACGAAGAAAAATATTTAACTGCACTAACAAGATGAAGCAACAAGTGGAGAAGAATTGTAGGCTTGGACAACTACAGAAAGAGTGCAAATCCATTATCATTTAACTGCACTATTAATCTAAAGGAACACATTTAACTGCATTAATAATTATACTTAAACGCTTGAACAAATACAGAAAGAGTGCTACATATGGACTAACATTAATCTGTACTAATATTAAAGTGCACTAACATTTACTGTGCTAACAGCCAACTGCTGTTGCAAATCCAGTATATGCACTAACATTAAAGTGTTCTAACATTTAACTATCTATGAAGTTTCTGCAACATTTAATAACCTAGCACTAACATCCAGCTGCTACAACATTTAATAACCCTGCAAAAGTAAAATGACATGCCACAAACTAGTTAACATTAATAAAATTACTTAAGTGCAGCCCGTAATATGCAACTATAATAACCTATAACAATTAACCTGTAACAATTATTGACATCTATAAATCTAATTGACTAACCTGATTACAGATATGAGGAAAAGAACACAGAAACTAAAAATCCTCTCATATCTAAATGAAATTCTCAAGTTAACTGAGCTGTAAAAGAATTTCAGCTAAACAGACATCAAATGAAAAATGAATAAATAAGGCTGCATGAAGTCAGTTCACGAATGGAAGATACAAATGCTAGATAGAAGCTTATTTATGTAAATGATTTAGATACAAGCTAGATAGAAGATGGTTGATCACCTGAGGTTACATCTTCATGAGCACCGGCCGCAAGAAGTGAAACAAACATTTGCAGCAAAATCAAATCAGTAAGCAACTCCAATTCATGTTCTGCAATCTGAATTACCATCTTAGATTAGCTAACACCTACTCCATGCTACAATCTGAAGTTACACCTAACACTAGATTACAACTTCGTGTGCACCAACAACATTTAGATCTGGACAAAAGAGTCACCTATTCAAAGCTGTTGGAGTTACATATGCAAAAAAAAACATCTACTCCACATATGCACAAAATTACACCAAAATTACAAGTTACATGTGTCAATTACTCTAACAATTTTTCTAGTGTCACAATCCATAGAAATTTGATTTGGAAGAAGACCAAGTCTGTCCAAACCCTTTTTATTTATATGAGGTATCTTATACCCATTGGAACCACCAATTTCATAACTTCTGTCATACACAATTGCAAGCTGATGAAAACATAATTTAAACTAGTGGATGGGAAGTCAATAAAGGCTTTCTCAACAGCAGCAACTAACTTCTTCAAATCTTTCATATTTTTCTTTTGTTGAAGGGCCTATATTGCTCTAAAGAAGCCAAGGTCTAGAATATTCATATTCAGACTGTTAGGAGGTTGGCAAACCAATTTCACATTCAATCCGATCTCTATAGCTGCTGCATAAAACTCAGGATCATCAACTAGAACATGTGGCCTAGCATTGTCTTGTTGCACATAAATGACATTTGTTGATATTGAATGTGGTCATTTATCACGAATGGTGGGTAAAAGCTTCTTAATTAGGTACGCTTTATAGACTGGTCTAGGGACCGAAAGTATTGGTTTAGTTTCTACCGTTCTAGCTGATCTATTCTTGCTCCCCCTCTTTGCAGGCTCTTCATAAACAAATGGCCAACAACTAATTTTTCCATCAAAGTCAACACCTTTTTTCCAAATCAAACCTAGGTCTTGCCACAGCAACTAAAAACATTACCTTTGTGATAAATCTTTTACTTTGACAATGCCTTTCAGGATCTATCTCATCAGGCAATACATAAATATTGGCAGCTTCTTTTGTCAAATAAAATGACTTCTCATCCACATGAATAACATCATTAAAATCTATGAAGGTTGGATTGGTAAAGATTGAGTTGGTCCCAATCTTTGAAAGGCGTCATTCCAATCTTTGTTTCTTATTACTATTTGACAAATAAGACTTGATTGCACTAGAGTGTCTTCTAACAGTACCTTGTTGCACACATTTGTGGACAAACATTTTGGAGCAACCTAACTAATATGCCAAGGATCTCACTATCCCACGGTCCCCCATTGGTATGGCTCGCACCTTGCTCAACTCCAGCAGAACTCTTTTCCTCCCAACATTACCAGCCATTTTCCTATTCACGTTGAGAGTTTCATCCTGCTGAATCTGCTCCTTCGCCTCTGTCCAAAGTCTTTGAACTGTATGCCGATCAGTACCAATTTTTTCACACACAAAATTTATCAACCCATGCTTTGGTTTCATGTTTTCATCGCACCCTTTCAACAGAAAAAGACAAATTTCTTGCCTCTGTTTCAGATTCAACCAATTATAATGTGATACGGATACCCCGAACGGCCCACCAAAGGCCTACACAATCACCGGACTACGACGCATCAATGTGGCAACCAACCTCGTAGGCAACACTGCCTCATATCACAGTACCTTCGGCAACCACATTTAGGGGCGCAACAACCACCCTCCCCCTATTAAACTCTCCTGGGTGTTTAACACCTTTTCAAATGCCTATAACGGCTCTTCTCAGACATAACCCTCTTAAATGCTCAAATCCCATGAATCACACCCCACTTAAAGGGGTTGGTACCACCCTATATATTAGGTGGTACCAACCACACAAAAGGTAGATACTACACACCCCACCTCCTCTACCTGATTTCTCTTATTTACTTACTCTGCAGGCTGTGGTTCACCATTCTCCGATTTACCGAGGGAGCTGATTGATAAGGACAATATCAATTTGGCGTCGTCTACCGGAAACGAACCCATGACCACGTCCTTTCTTTCTAAACACCCCAAAGACAACATCAATGGTAAGAACACAAAAACATACCAACAATGGAAGCGTCTAAGTGGAGGACGCCAGTTCTAGTTCAAGTGACCCACCACAACCCCAACAGCCAACCAGAAATCCTAACAAGCACCGACGCCACCCCCACTCAACCATGACAGGGTACCAATTCCACCTATCGGTCCAAGTGTCATCCCACACCCAACCACAATCATCGATCCAGCGCAGATGCACCTGATCTAATCGAATATCCTTCGGGATATGAGAACACTAATGGTCCAGACCATTCAGGCAGAAATCAACAGCCTACGAGGCGCCCCCCACATAACAAAAATGAGGCCAATTCAAACCTCAATGGCCGGGCCAAAAACTCGATTGGAAATTTCAATGTCGATGATTTGGTGCATCGTATAACCTTGGTCGAGGCACAAGTAAAACCGTCCAACCAAGCCTTCGATGACATTGAGGTACTCCTTACACAACCATTTACTGAATCAATAATCGCAGTCAAGGCACCCGATGGCTTCCGAATGCCCGTCATGGAAAGTTACGATGGCATATCCGACCCTATCGACCACCTACATCAATATGTCTCCCAAATGGAGATGGCCCGGGCCAATGACGCAATCTTCTACAAAGCCTTTAGCTCCACTCTAAAAGGGGCCGCCTCAACATGGTTCGGCACACTTCGAATCCAACGCCTAACATGCTTCAAAGACCTGGCTACGGCTTTCCTCCGCCATTTCATGGGCTCCCGACCACCACCCAAGATGATAGCCCACCTTCTGAAGCTACGACAGCAGAAAGATGAGTCCCTAAGAGACTACGTCAAACGCTTCCAATCCGAGGCAGTCCAAGTACAAGGACTCTCCACGGACATGCAGCTCATTGCCATTACGCAAGGCCTCCAGCACGAGTATCGCCTCGCTTACAACATAAATGAGAACCTGGTCACCTCTATGGGGGAATTCATGGACCGCGCCACGAGGTTCATGAATTCAGAGGAAATCAACCGACCCTCTCACCGTCCGTCATCAGCTACAACGGACAAAGGCCGCAAGTATGATAAAGGGACGTTATCCTCCCGATATCCAACGTCCACTAACCAATGACGGGCAAATGAACCGCATCTACCACTTTGGGACACACGAAGCAACAATCTCCTAGTCTTGAAAAGGCGGAACAAAGTGCCTCGATGGCCACAACCGCTCTACAACGAAACCAACAAAGGCCTCGATAAGTTCTGAAACTACCACAAATATCGGGGACACGACACTGAAGGGTGCTGGCAACTAAAGCATCTAATTTCTGACATGATAAACGACAGTAAACTAAAGGAGTACCTCACCCACCCTGACACACCCATCAACGGCATTCTGAAGGCTCAGAAACTTGATGATGATGAAGATGACCGGGATAAAAACTGACGTTGACATAACAACCCTCGAAAGCACAATCTCCCTGTCCCACCAGCAGCGGGGACGATGTACATGCTAATCAAGTCCGAGGGCTCCGCCCCCAAGAAATGCTATGCTCAGGAGATCCTACAGATCAACCACCAAGAGCAAAACATCATTCACCGCCCCAACAATACGAAGGTCTCCTACCCACACTCTGACCCACTACTAACCACGGCTCGAATTGCGGGATACGACACAAGCCTAGTCTACATCAACACAAGAGAAAATACCAATGCCTTTTTTAAGGATATGCTAGAAAAACTTAAAATACCACTATCATCTGTCAACCACAACTCTGGCCCGACCTTCGGTATTGGGCGAGACATCATCCCAACGCTCGGCGTAATCACACTTCCCCTCATGCTCACCGGGGAAACACCTTTCCACACGCTCGACTGCAACTTCATCATGGCAGAGTTCCTCGTCATTGACGTGCCTTCTGCGTTTAACGCAATAATTAGCCGCCCAAGTCAGGTTGAGTTCCACATGAGGTGCGACGTCAATTCCCTTATGACCACCTTCGAAACACCACAAGGCGATGCCAACATCTACATCGACCAGAAGGCATCTCGCACCAATTACGTCGCAACTCTTAAGTTAAATGCTCCTACGAATGGATCCTCCTCCAACAACGAACCTATGGACATCGACGACACACCTCATCTGAGTGACATTACCGATGAAATAGAGGTCGTGCCTGGAAAGAAATTCAAGGTTGGGAAAGACCTCAAGGGCAAAGAGAAGGTCGCACTCATCCACCTACTCTATTCTAACCTCGACATCTTTGTCTGGGAACTCAAAGATATCCCCGAGGTAGATCCATCCATCATCACTCATAGACTAAATGTATTTCCGGATTCCAAGGCGGTTAGCTAGAAAGTCTAAGGCATGGACTCTGACAGGAAACAATTTGTAAAACAGGAAGTCAAAAAACTCCTCGACGCCAATATAATAAATGAGCTTCACTACTCGGACTGGCTCGCTAACATCGTACTGGCTGATAAATCTAGCGATGATTGGCGTCTATGCGTCGATTTCACCAGTCTAAATACTCACTGCCCAAAGCATCCATACCCTCTCTCAGTCATCGACCGCCACGTCGATGCAACATCAAGGTACAAATTCCTGACATTCATGGATGCCAAAAGCGGGTATCACCAAATTTACATGGATCCAGCTGACGCACCAAAAACATCATTCACAATGGACGATGACGTATATTACTATGTTCAAATGCCTTTCAGTTTAAAAAATACGGGAGCCACGTACCAAAGACTCATGAACAAAGTCTTCACTCACCAGGTCGGGCGAAATCTTGAGGCATATGTCAACTACGTAATAGCCAAAAGCATGACTTTCGAGGAACATTTGTCAGATATCGAGGAAACTTTCCAGTCTTTCAGAAGATACAACATGAAACTCAATCCTGACAAATGTTCCTTCTTTGTGGGCACCGGGAAATTCCTGGGTTATATGATTTCTGAACGAGGAATAGATGCAAATCTAAAAAAGATCAGGGCAATCACCGAAATTCCAGTACCGATGAATCTTAAGGACGTGGAACAATTGACAGGCAGAATCATCGCCTTAAGCCGCTTCATCTCAAAATTCGGGGACAAGTGCAAGCCTTTCTTTGAGCAGCTCCGAAAAAAGAAAGCTTTGCAATGGACTCCAGAGTGTAAGACAGCACTCCACTCAATAAAAAAACACCTCCAAGAGCTCCCACCCCTCAAGTGCCCCCAGATGGGTGATGAGTTGGTCATCTACCTGGCCACCTCGAACGACACAATCTCGTTGGTCCTCATCAAAGAAGAAGAAGACAAGCAATGGCTCGTCTATTAGACAAGCTACACACTACGAGGGGACGAAACAAACTACCCCCCGCTCCAGAAGATAATATACTCCCTCGTGACGGCCGCAAGAAAACTCCGGCCATATTTCCAAGAACATACCATCAAAGTATGTATGAATCTACCGATAAAAGACATACTTCACCGCCCAGAACACTCCGGCCGATTAGCAGGATGGTGCGTCGAACTAAGTGAATACGACATAAAGTTTGAACCACGAAGAGCAATAAAGGCTCAGGCCTTGGCAGACTTCGTAGTAGAACTTTTTATCCACCCACTAGAAGTTGGACCAAGCTGACAACCACCAGTGGAACCAACTCCTCCGGAATGGAACATGTACGTTGATGGTGCCTCTGGCGCAGAGCACCAAAGAGGGGGCATATACATCCAGGGCCCTCATGGCATGGAAACAGACCTGTGGGTCGCCTTTGAATTCTCAGTAACCAACAATGTTGCAAAATACAAGGCACTGGTTTCCGGCCTTAAAGCAGCTCTAAAATTGGGGTTGCGCCGCCTAACGGTTCACAGTGATTCCCAATTGGTCGTTGGGCAGGTCAACGGAGCAACAGAGTGCAAAGACCTGACATTGGAAAAATATTTATGCCTCGTCAAGATCCCCCAATCTCAGTTCGAAACACTACAAATCTTTAAAGTATCGAGGGACCAAAACACGCGAGTGGACAAGATTTCCAAAAGCCGCCTCAAATCGTCCATCAAGACGCTAGCTCAACCGTCCATCCACAACATTTATATTATCCAAGCCACAAGTTCCACAGATTGGAGATGGCCCATCCTATAATATCTTCAAACCGGCTTCCTCGATGGCACCCCGGCGCAGCAAAAGAGGACTAGACTGAACTCAGCCAAACATGTCATCATCGATGACACACTATGGCGTCGGGGATACTCCAACTGACTATAGAAGTGCCTCGACCAAAATGATGCCTCCAAGGTACTCAACGAGGTTCACTCCGGGCTATGCAGAGCACACATCGGTTCCAATGCTTTAGATCACAAATGCCTCCGCCTTGGCTACTATTGGCCTACACTGAAAAAGGATGCCTACGATCTCGTCCAAAAGTGCCACCAACGCCAAATCAACTCCAGGGTACAATGAATCCCATCCGCCGAGATAGTCATAGAGACTTACGCAATTCCCTTCACATTATGGGGTCTCGACTTCATTGGCCCAATGCCCAGAGCTTCCAGGCAATACAAATTCTGCATCGTAGGAGTCGACTACTTCACCAAATGGATCGAGGTTGAACCCCTAACAACGATCACTGCCCAAAGGGTTGTTAAATTCCTCTGGAACAGCCTCGTGTCAAGATCTGAAGCTCCAAAAGCAATAATAACGGACAACGCTACACAGTTCACAAGCAAAAAAGTGAAAGATTGGGCAGCCACAATGAACATCCAGATGTTATAAGCCTCTGTCGCCCATCCCCAGTCCAACGGCCAAGTAAAAGTCTCCAATCAAACAATAAAAGAAGGTCTGAAGAAACGCCTCAATCAAGCTAAAAGAAAATGGGTCGATGAACTATCTACAGTGCTATGGGACTGCAGAACGACATCAAGAGGCCCAATAGGTGAAACACCATTCACCCTCATGTACGGAATGGATGCACTACTATGAATCAAGGCTGACATTTCTACAGTCAGGACTTTGTATTATGATGTACCATCCAATGAAAAGGGACTACAGGCACACCTAGACCTCATCAAAGAAGTTCGAGAAGGAGCCAGATTACGAATGATGGCCCTACAGAAAAGAGCAGTGCATGATCACAATTCCAAAGTTTGACCCAAAAGTATACACTTAGGGTCTCTCGTCCTGCTAAAATCAGAACTAGCTGGTTGCAATCCAGGGCAAGGCACCCTAAGGCCGAATTGGGCAGGGTCATACAACCTACACACAAAGAACAGGGAAAGAGTGTTCAAATTGAAGGACTCGACAGGAAAGCTTTTGAAACACAATTATCACTAGGATGACATATGACCTTACTATGTCTATAGCATATACTCCAAATCCCAAGAAAATTTCATTAACATAATGTGTGTATGAACACTATCAGACCTATTAAGAAGGGTCGTTCCAATCCTCTACATACGTTATTTCTAGAAATT
>JBBYHH010030176.1:0-16420 GCA_038382905.1 Daphne laureola
AATCTTCTAATCTTTGCTCAATTGAACATTTTGGCCAAAATTCCCAAAACGATCAATTCTTAAAAGATTGGCTTCCACAATTCTACATAATGCCAAATTTACCCAAATAATCTTTATTATTTATTTTCATTGAAACAATCAAATACTTTAACCTTTCTCCAAATCTTACACTTTGGTCACAAATTTCCAAAAGTGACAAACTTTCCCATAAACCATGATTTGGCTCATTTTATCCAAAGTTCATTCCCTAGTTCCATATTTACTTAACTAGCCTTCTTACATTATAAATCGTAGAATTTCTGTACTTTCTGAACCGCGGTAACCAAAATGCTAACAAAAATTCGGCAGCATTTCGGCTGTATTTTCATACAACCCCCTGAAACAGAAAACAACAAAATATCCAGATCATCCAGAATTTGCAGACTGATACCAAACATCGGATTTTTACTAAATACGCTCAAATAATTCTCTTGAACTTCCAATAACATTTTCTTGATTAAATCTTCATTTAATCAAAAAAATAACAATTGATCCGACATTCTCCCATTTTTCCTTAATCAATTACCACACCAAACTCAACACCCATTTTTCTCACAATTCCCAATAATTACTGAAATTTAACCAAATGATGAAAGTGGTGATTTCTCATCCAAATGTCATCGGTGAGCTCGCCGGAGGATGGTACATGCGCCGTCGTCGCCTCCGCACGCGCCACCATCATCGAAATCGATGAAGGGTGGACGTACGCGCCGCCACTACATACTGCCTGCTTCCAGCAGCTGTGGTTTCGGAGCAGAGGCACAACCAGCGTCGCTGGAGGCCTCCAGCCACCGTCGCCATCACCGTCACTGGCATCACCATCACCACCGCCGCCGCCGGAACCTCACCGGAGAATGCCCAACGGTCCACCAGCTAGTCACCGAACAGGCCGTCACGCCGGAACACCGTCGCCAACCACCACGCGTCGCTAGAAGACTGCATCTGTTGCATTCGCGCAGCAGATCCATCGGGAGCAGATCCGTCGAGAGCGCGAGAGAGAGAGGTGCGGCGGGGCCATAAGGCGGACCGTCCCGCTGAGCCATGGCCATCACCGGCCTCCATGACGCCAGTCGGAGGATCTCGTCACCGCGAAGAAGCCGATCGGGCCTGATCCATCGTGCCTGGTCTTCGCATCAATCTCCAGCTCATCTCGCTGCACCACAATGCCACTCCCGCCATCGCCGGTCGTCCTTCGCCGGCCTCATCCTCGTCTCGCCGTGTCATCGATCACCGCTTCACCGGAGTTGGAGCAGGACGAAGAGGAGAGAAGAACTAGAGCAGATCGCGATTCAGATATGCTTCCTTTTTTTTTTCCTTTTTCTTCTCTCTCTATTAATAACTAATTACTAAATATTTTTAACAACCGCAATTAAGCCCAATTTTTCAAGAATGATCATTTTGCCTTCCGAACCCGATTTTTGGTAAAATAATCCAGGATTCCTAAAATGTTCCAAATTGCTAAAATTTTGTGGGATGGCTTCAATTAAATTCTCGGGTTATGAGAATTGTAAAAAATGTATCCTTTTCTCCAAAATGACCAATTTACCTTTTCGAGGTGAATTTTGGTAAAATGGATCAAATCCTATATTTAATTCCACTGATACGAAATACCTCAGAAATAGCATCGATTCACTTCCCGGGATATTTAATTCATTCTTAATCAACTCCATTACAAATAATTTCAAGTCCCGATAAAATTACAAAACCAATCTCCGGCAAATTGCATCAGAAAATATCATAAATCCGGAGTGGGTGTAACAATATGTGTTATATAATCAGTGTCTAAGATGATAAGTGTTAGAATTAGAAGAAGAAGAAGAAGGTTTTAGACGTAACAGCACACCTGAATCTTTTATTGATGTATATATATAGTCCAATTACACAAAGACTCCTACTAGAACTAGGTTTAACTTGCACATAAAGAAAATGACTCCTAAACTGAAACAAAAAGCTTAAAGACCTTAGAAACCAAAACCTTAACTGACTAGGACACACTAAACTTGCACATCAAGTAAACAACTAAATAAAGCCTATTCTAACACTGCCTACCCTTAAACTAACTCAAATGTTGAAGTTAGTTTACTTCAGAAACTGGCCAAACACCAAGCAATCCACGCAGCTTCAAGAATGCATCTAGTTTGAGTGGATTTGTCATCAAATCTGCCACTTGCTCTTGACTCTTATAGTGAACCAAATTAATCTTCCCTTCTCTTGAGAGATCTCTAAGGAAATGGTACCTGATGTCAATGTGCTTACTCCTACCATGGAGGACTAGTTCTTTGACAATTGTATAGTTGAGCTGTTGTCACACTTCACTGAAATACACCCTTCATGCATGTTGGCAAGCTCCTTCATGATTCTCTGCACCCATAGAGCATGACAGACACAAACTGTTACAGAAACAAACTCAGCCTCGGTGGTGGAAAGCGTTGCAATATGCTGCTTCTTTGATCTCCAAACCACTGCTCCAGAGTTGAGTATAAAAGCATACTCACCTATACTCTTTCGATCTTCAGTATCTCCTGCATAATCATTTTCTGTATAGACATATAACTCTTCTTGTTAACCTTTGATGTAGTGTATTCCATATTCACTAGTTCCCTTTAAGTACCTCAAAGCTCTTTTAGCTACTTGCATGTGTAAGTTTGTAGGGCGTGACATAAACCTGCTTAACAAACAGGTTATGTACATCATATCTGGCCTGGTGGCAGTGAGATACATCAAGCTTCCCACCAGCTTCTTGTACAACCTATCATCTACCTCTTCTCCCTCCTTGTCTTTGTGCAACTTACAACCTGGCACAATTGGATTTATCACCTCGTTACAGTCAGCCATTCCAAATCTCTTCAATACTTCCTGAGGATATTTCCTTTGACAGATGGTAATTCCTTTCTCATGTTGCAGAACTTCAATGCCTAAGAAAAAATGCATCTTTCCAAGGTCTGTCATATCCAATTCCCTCTTCATGGACTGTTTAAAGTCTTGTATAAGAGACTAATCATTCCTTCTACATATTAAGTCATCCATATACACACTAATAATAATCAAACCCTCTGAATTGTTGTGTTTTAGTGAACAAGGTCTGTTCACTTTCACATCTCCTAAAACCTTCCTGAACAAAATATGCCTCCAATCTGCTAAACCAAGCTCTTGGAGCTTGTTTAAGCCCATACAAGGCTTTATGAAGTCTATAGACTAGATGTTCTTACCCATTTTTCTTAAAGCCCTCAAGAAAAAGCCCTCAAGTTGAGTGACATAAACTTCCTCTGTTAGATCTTCATGCAAGAAGGCAGAATTTACATCTAGTTGCCAAATGACCCATTTTTTTTGAGGTGCCTAAGAAATTATCATTCTCACTGTGTCCAACCGAGCTACTTGAGCATACACCTCATTGTAATCAATTCCAGACTTCTGTGAATACCCTTTTGCTACCAACCTAGCTTTGTATTTGTCAATGTATCCATGTTCATTGTACTTTGTCTTATATACCCATTTAACACCTATAGCCTTTGCTCTAGGTGGTAATGTTATCAGGGTTCAAGTCTTGTTCCTTTCGATAGAACAAATTCCATCCTCCATGGCCTTCTTCCATTCTTTGTACCTAACTGCTTCATAGTAAAAAATTGGATCATCATTTATTTTCATACCTGCAGCAGCTACTAAAGCCATCAAACTGTCATTTTCTGACAAATCTGACCAAAATAGTCCTTCATCCAAACAGGTTTTCTTCTCCCTCTTCCTTCTCTCCTTTCTTGCCGATTCTGATTATTTGAATGATTTTGAGGAGGTTTTGCTGGTTTTGGAATCTCTCTTTCTGCATTTTCTTCTATCTTCTCTCTATTTTCTTTTTCTTCATATTTTATCAAATCATTCCAGTCTAGATTCAATGTTAGTTTATTTTTGTATGTATCATTCCAAAACCAGCGTTTATGTTCTTCAAACACAACATCACAGCTAATCAAAAATTTTTGTATTTTTTTATTAACCAGTCTATAACCCTTTGATTCTTCACTTAGACTCACAAACACACATATCCAGCTCCTTTTGTCTAGTTTCCCCATCTGTGATTGTGGGATGTGAACATGTGTCAGTGAGCCAAATACCTTCAAATGAATTATTGATGGTTTAATACCACTCCATGCTTCTTGAGGTGTAATATCCTTGACAGTAGAGGTTGGTGACCTATTCAGTATGTAAAATGCCCAATTTATAGCTTCCCCCCAAAAGAATTTTGGCATTTCCTTGTCTGAAAGTAAAGACCTCACCATGTTCATCACAGTTCTATTTTTCCTCTCAGCTACCCCATTATGTTGTGGAGTATAAAGGGTAGTGAGTTGTCATTTTATACCATAATATTTACAAAAATCATTGAAATCTTTAGAGGTGAACTCCCCACCTCTATTTGTTCTTAGACACTTGACAGATAGATCCACTTCCTTCTCTACCATTACTTTAAACTTCTTAAAGTGATCTAGAGCCTCAGATTTTTCAGTTAACAAAAACATCCATGTTTTACTACTAAAATCATCAATCAAGCATAAAATATACCTCTTTCCACTGTTTGAGGGTGGTGTGATAGGCCCATAGATGTCAGAGTGCAGCATTTCAAGTCTTTCTTCAGCTCTCCATGTGCTTTTCTTAGGTATATGGTCCTTGTGTTGTTTTCCCTCTAGACAGCTAGTGCACACTTCAGTTTCATCTGGAATCATGGGAAGACCAAGAACCATTCCTTTCCTTTGAAGGATTCTTAAACATGTGTAGCTCAAATGCCCGAATATTCTATGCAAGAGTGAAACTAGGTCAGATGTACTTGTTTGTAGGCATCTAGTTTTCTCAGAGTTCACAACAAACATTATGTTGCTCATTTGGATGCTCATAATTTTTCCCTTCTCAGGATGGAAGATTTTGCACACGCCACATTGTATCAATATACTCAAATCCTTCTCTTGTAACTAACCTATACTTAATAAATTGTTCTTAAGGTCAGGAACAAAATAAACATCATGCATAACGTACCTGACACCTTCACAGACCATCCTAACCACTCCTTGGCCTTTAACTGTTAGTTTGTTGTTGTTTCCAAGCCTTACTGAATGTTTGAAAGTTTCATCAAGGCTGGTGAATACTTATCTGCTGCCACTCATATGGTTTGAGCATCCTGAATCTAGGAACCAATCCTCTTTTATTTTCTTCTCTTCATGAGCCATTATAACCATATATTCTTTTTCTTCTTCCACATAATAGCTTGACTCTCTTCTATTTGGACACTCATAGTGGAAGTGTCCTAGTTTGTGGCAAACATAGCATTCAATTCTTGATTTATCAAAGTTCTGATACCATCTACCACGTCCCCCTTCCTCTAAAATTCATGTATCTCCCTTAGCCTCTACCACAAAATCTCTCTTCTAAAGGCTTTGGAGCATTATTCTTTCCAAGTGTTTTCAGAGCTTGTTCATCACTTTCTTGTTTGCTGAATTTCTGCTCATGCACCAGCAGAGAACTTTGAAGTACTTCCACAGACAGTTCTTCCACATCTTTTGATTCCTCAATTGAGCACACAATATAATTGAAGTTTTCGGTGAGAGTTCTAAGAATCTCCTCAACTATTTCAACATCAGATAGGTCTTCCCCAAGCCTCCTCATGTTGTTTGATACTTGCATCACTCATCCAAAGTAGTCTGTAATAGACTCACCTGTCTTGATCTCAACCACCTCAAATTCTCTTCTTAGAATATTGAGTTGAACTCTTTTCACCCTAGCATTCCCTTTACATTTGATCTTCATTGAATCCCATATTTGCTTGGGTGTTTCTTTTTGTGGAATGGTCCTCAAGATACTCTTGTTAATTGATCGAAACAAGTAGTTCTTGGCCTTTAAGTCTTTTAATTTGATTTCATCCAGCACTTTCTTCTCTTCTTCTTCCACATCTTCTCCTACTTCAGGATTGACATAGCCTTCTTCAGCAGCTACCCAGTATTGTTTAGAACGTAGGATATTCTCCATGAGCATACTCCAATGCTCATAATCCTCATCATACTTAGGGATTGCAGACTGTGCAAAACCACCTTGATCTCCCATTGTTTTTTGTGTTAATTGGTCTGATACCAGATGTTAGAATTAGAAGAAGAAGGTTTTAGGCACAACAACACACATGACTCTTTTATTAATGTATATATATAGTCCAATTATACAAAGACTCCTACTAGAACTAGGTTTAACTTGCACATAAATAAAGTGACTCCTAAACTGAAATAGAAAGCTTAGGTATCGTTTAGTTGATAAAAACAGTTTTCATTTTCATTTCGTGTTTCAGTTTTCATTTTCAATACATAATTTTAAAAAATAGTTTTCTGAAAACGCGTTTAATAAAAAAAAATTAAAAACAGTTTTTTGAAAATAAAAATTGGAGTAATCACCGAATCATCGCCGGGCCGCTGCAAGATTTCGGCATCACCGGACCCCTGCTAGTTCACCGACCACCGTCAGTTCGCCGGTCGGCGGAGGTCCTACGGTGGTCCGATGACTGTCCGGCAACTTTCCGACAACGGTCCGGCGGTAATCCGGCGGTGATCCGACGATGGTCCAGCGACGGTCCGACAATATTCCGGCGACATTCCGGAGATGGTCTGGAAACTTTCTGGCGAAGGTCCAGCGACGGTCCGGCGACATTCTCGCCATGGTCGGCGGTGGTCCGGCGAAGATCCGCAGTAGTCTGACAATAGTCCGGCGACTGTTCAACTATGATCATCGCCTGTTTTCGGATGAAAACGTCAAATTGTTGTTTTCAAAATCCTTTACAAATTTGTTTTCGTTTTCATATGAAAATGAAAATGAAAATAGTTAAATGAACACGTTTTTATTCTATTTCTTGTTTTTATAGAATTTTATGAGAATTTTCAGAAAATTCTTTAAACTAAACGAACCCTTAAAGACCTTAGAAACTGAAAACTTAACTGACTAGGACACACTAAACTTGCACAACAAGTAAACAACTAAAGAAAGCCTATTCTAACAATTAGCCCCATCATATTTCCAGTTATTGAAACCTGCTGATAGTTGTAATGACTTGAAAACTGAAGTGTTATACTTATGATATTGGAAGTGCGAGTAGCATAACTTCAAAATTTTATTAATATTTTGATATATAAAATTAAATAACTTATATACATAAAATAAATAAATATGTCTAATTTCTAAAAATAATTTTTTTAATTTTTATAACAAATTATTTTTAATAAAAAAAATAAATTTAAACAAAAAAAAATATTAAATATAATAATTAAATAGGGACCGAATGAGTAACTATTAAAATAACAGTTATTAACATTGTCATGCTATCGACAACCAGACGAAGACTTAAATTATATCCAGGTATAAGGAGTTAGTACACATTCCTATATATCTTCGAATTGAAACTCATCCTTATAATATTAAAAGAAATGAATTTTAATACTCCCTCAAGTAGAAAATAATTCTTTATATCAACACGATATGATTTTTAATAGTAGTACATTATCACTAAGGGGTTTCAAAATTAAAAAAAAAAAAAGAACTAAAATTCACCAAATATGTGAGTGAGTGAGAAGTGAATTACTGACATGGTAGAAAATGAAAAATTGGAGGGTAACTTTGACATTCCATGAAAATATGTTGGCTTTTGGGTGAATAGGGATGAAAACGAGCCGAGCCAAGCCGAGTATTAGATTGTTCATGTTAGGCTTGAAAATTATATCGAGCCTGAAATTGTGTTCAGGCTTAACTTGAAAATAATATGAACGAGATTGAACGAGCTTTAAATCAATCGAGCTCGAGTCGAGCTCGAACTGTTCATGAATATCAATGGAAAACTTAGGATAAAATCGAGCCGAGTCAACCATTAAGCTGTTCATGTTAGGCTTGATAAATGTATTGAGTTTAAAATTTTGTTCAAGCTTGAGTTGAAAATAATATCAACGAGCTCAAACGGATTTTTAATCGAGCCGATCCCGAGCCGAGCTTGAGCTGTTCGTTCAACTTTCACCCGTGAATAACTCACACTATCCATCATGGAAAGAAGATCAAAAAATGAACCAGGTCACCCCAGCTCACCACTTCCGATGAAAAAATGACAAACGAACCAGGTCACCATTTCTTCATGGTTTATCCGCTGAACTAGCTGGGTGAGACTGAGAGAGACAGAGTCGGCAGGCGAAGAAATTTGAGAGCAGCCGGAGATGCGTTGGAGAGCTTGAGGGGGAGCGTTGAATTGACGATGATTCAACGCCGGTGGGAGGGTGAGATTTTTGCCTACTTTCCTTGAATTGGTTAATTTCATATTAGATTTTGAGAATTCCTTGAATACGAGAGATTTCTTCATGTTGAATTGGATTGCTGAGTTGATAGAGGTTGCTAGTATCAATTTTGGGTTGAAATGTTCTACCTCTCAAGAAGTATGATCCGCGTTTCTTTCTTTCTTTCTTTCTTTGTTTAATTACTCTTTTTGCTTCCTGAAGCTTCACCTCATTTAGCTGCGTCATAGCTAAGTTATAATTTCATCTTGAGGATTGTGATTCTTTTCCTCCCTTTTCATGCACAAAAGATATGAGGCGTATTTTATAACTCTGTTGAAAATAGTTGAAGACACTCCAAGGTTGTACTATTCGTACGAGACATATATAACATTGAAGTAAATTATTTAAACTTTTAGTAGGTTTTTGTGTAGATTGTCACAATGACATATGTTAAAAGTAAATCTGCATCTCTTTTCTAGCTTGCAGAGAAGATGATAGATCAGAAAACACTTGTTTCTATCTGACATTGTGAAGTTAGTAGCATTTGAAAACACCCATGCTGTGAAAACGATGCCATCTAAACTCAATTTCATAACTTTCAAAACAAAATAGCACAAACAAGAGAGAATTAGTTGTTTTTCCTGTGTTCTCTTTCCTTTTTTTGGATTCATCAGAGAAATGCTATATAAATGAAAATTCTCCTTTCAAGGTGGAGGCCACATTTGATCCCACAATCTTGACCTCAACATTTAGACTCGAGAGGGAAATCACAATAGCAATTAAATACTCATCTGGGTGGGGTTAAAGAAACTTTATTTAAAGGTATTTTGATGATATGTCCTGCATTTGTTTTATCTTTTGAGTTGGTATTTGGTTGGTGATGATATGAAGAACTATTTACATACAGTTCACCCTAACATAGATGAATACCCTTTTAAGTAGAATAGAATATATTAAATTCAATAATGAAATTGCACTACTATTTTATTGTTAAACAGATTTATCAGCAGGATTATGCCATATACCATCTTATATTTTAACAAAATGATTTTTACACGACCAAGTAGCAATGTTAGTGACTTTTACAGACCAAAGTTTATTTACATAGGGTTGTTAATAATATTGAGTCACTTATGGATTGGTTATTTATAATTTTACATCACTCACCTTCTGTAACCAACATGTCTTATTTCCACCATAGTTGGCACCATTCCTTCATTAACATCCTTCATGCTTAAAATTGTGAGGTTGCTTTCATTAAAGAAGCATTTCTTTAATTATTAGTAGTAGAGTTAGTTGTTAGAATTATTATCTGACCTCTCAGGTAATTTCTTGTTGTAGGAATTAGAAGTCTTTGCCTTGATTTGCAGCATGTTGAATTTGCCCCTTTTTCTGTTAATAATTGGTTCATTATTTTATTTTTTAAATTAATTTGACTAACCTGATGGATGCTTTTTACTTGTTCTTGTAGATAAGCATGAACCTCATGGCTCCTCTATTTTATCTTTCAGAAAATCAATTGTTGGGTGTTGCTTGGAGTGTAATAGTTTCCAGAAGAGATTCATTGGTACTTACTAGCATTGCCAGAAGAGATACTTTCTTGGAGTGTAATATTTAGTGGCTTCTGAACATGGCCATTGCCACTAAACTTTTCATTGAGACTGAATTTATTTAGTGGCTTGTGTACATTCTTTGCTTATCTAGAATGAAAAATACCAAAAATATCAGACCGCCGTCTCGTTCTATCCGTCCTTGAGAAACAGATGGTCATGGCTATTGCCATTAAGGAGGATGAGGACATGTTGGAGGACTTATGCAATGCTTATGTCTTAATAAACAATTAATGTTACCTTAACAATCGAGTCAGATCACCGCGCTCTATAAAGTTCTTACTGAATTGTGCGCTCAACCTAAATACTACAGAATTCCAGCAAAACTTTCGGTGTGACCTTGAGTCATTCCTCCGAATAGTAGAACTTCTTAGACCGTGTCTTTTGTTTCACAACAAGAGTAGGTGTCCTCAAACTGCAGTAACTTGGCAGGCCTGTATTGCCCTCTGGCATCTTGGACACAATGGGAACGGGGCAACCACTGCAATGCAGTCCATGCTTTTTGCATTTGGGTTTGGAACCATTGTTCTGTTTACCGGCAGAGTTATCACTGCATTATTGGAGGTTGGAAGTAGGTACATTTTATGGCCTACTAAAGAAAGAAGAAGGGCGATCGGACAGGTCATGGAGGCAGAGGGTTTTCCAAGATGTGTTGGCTTTGTTGATGGCACTACCATTCCTTAATCTGAGAAGCCAGCTATCGATGAACAATGTTACTGGGATCGAAAACATCGATATTCCATCAATATGCAAATTGTCTGCGACATTGATAGATGTATCATTGTGTTTTCTTGCGGCTAGCTTGGCTCTATGCATGATGCTGGCCTATGGAGAAAATCAGCACAAGCTAAGAACCCAAACTAGTTCTTCAATAAAGGAGAATACATAATTGGGGACTCGGCCTATGTTATGTCTACCTACCTTATTCCTGCATTCAAGTCTCCTGCAGCAGACATCCAGATGAACAAACAGTTCAATTATGTCCTTGCCAAAGCGAGAGTGAGGAACGAGCACAACATTGGCATTTTGAAAGGAAGATGGTCATGTTTGCATGAGCATCGCCAGCAATTTAGATCAACAAAGGATGTGCAGGCCATCATCCAAGTCTCAACTGCTGTGTTATTCTCCACAACATGTTGGCTAATCTGAGAGACTCATAGGAGGAGATGTTTAGAGAAGTCAATCCAGTGGATGTCTCTATAGCATAAAATCTAGAAGGCAGTGAAATGGAACGCGCAACAACTTTTAGAGATGAAGTGAAAACTTATGCCGTTGAGAAAGGTTATATCAATGGCATACTTCTCATTGTAGTATAGCAAAAGCAATGCTACATGTTATTAGCTTCATGTTCTGTTGTTATAATTAAAGGTACATAGTATATATGAGGTAGTTATATAGATTTGTCGAAGTAACTACTGATATGTACTGATATTAGCTTTTAATTTGCAGCAGGTAAAGGGAAAGGTAGGCATTAACCCCACTGGATTGCATTCGGTTCTTCAAAGCAGCATTTTGATGAGGTTGTCATCTTTTTTGGGCAGGAACATTTGATAGGGTTGTCTTCTTTTGTGTCCTGAAAGAATTTTCCAATGTTTCATGGCAGGTGGTTCAATGGTGTTTGCTTGATTAATTTATTTGCTAATACGTGTATATCTTGGAAAATTGTATATATTGGCAAATTGTATATGTGTCCTGAAAAGTTCAAGTAATTGATAAAGTTTGATCTAAAACAACACTACAACACTACAACACTCCTCTCCATATAGAGTTTGATATAATTAAATGGTGTATTTTTACAAAAGCATTGCTAAAATTTCCTTGATTTCATCCGGTGACTTTCCATCTGCAAGCATGGTTTGCAGCAATGAAAACCACATCTCCCTGCACTTCTCTGCCTTATCTTCATCACATCTCATTCTCTCCTCCTCCTTATCTTCTTTCCACCTCCGCTCATTTTCCTCTTGCTCTTCCTTGCGCCTGAGTTCCCTTTCTTCTCGCTTTGTTTCCCTCTTCATTTGCTCAAATTTTAGCCTTTTTACCTCAATGGTTACAAGAGCAGCAGCCTTGGCAGATGCACAATCTTGAATTATTTGTGCCAAGTGATTGCGTACCTGCGTTGGATTTTTTGTTCCTGAAAGGCTTGGAAGATCCTTCCTGTGATCTTTTTTTGACTTCTTGGGATCGCTATTGTCTAATTTAGCATGACATTTAGTGCAAAAAACTACCATTGGGGAAGCATCTAAGTCACTAGGGAACACGTCATCATCCTCAGGTTCAGGGCCTACCGTTGCCTGCTTGTGCTGAGACGGTGGGTTATGGACGACCTCATTTGTATTTGCTGCAATAGCATTTGCATTTGCTGCAATATCATGAGGCCCGAAACTATCATTAATTGCAATTGGTGGATCATCATCGAGAATGTTTGGAACCTCTTCTGTATTGAACCTAGTATAACATGAGGATTAGATGATGAAAACCATATCACTATTACCCAAAAAAAACAACAGCAACATCTTTCAAACAAACCACATAACCCAACAGAGGATTAAATGACCAGATAATATCATGCATCTTAGGACGATTTCAAAATATGACCTGAAAGTTCAAGCAACTTTAATCGCAACATATCAATGCCTAGGTGACAATAACAAGTTTCTAACCTTTAAGAAATATGAAACATACTTTCATACAACGATAAACAGCATATGGAAATTTAGCTCACTTCACCTACACAATAACCATCATGGCCCATGACTTATGCAATTATATCTGAAAGCATTATGGAAAGTTTAACATATCTGAGGACTCTTTTCACCAAAATGAAATCATCAATCAATACAGATGCACTATTCGACCATCTCATATACGCAACTCTTTTTAGGTTTTGACTTTAACATTCAATGTACCTGAGGACTTCATTGAGGTAAGTTCCTGGACTAATGCTGCCACTATTAAAAGTTGCAATAAGACTGACATTGGGTCATTCCCCAACCAGAGCATGTATTCACTCATAATGGGGGCACATCATGTCCAGCTTTGCTTGGACTGTGTGGATATTCTACTTCTTATCTTCGTCTGTTACACCAAAACCAGTTATACTGCTTTTGTCACAGGCATCTTTATACTTGTTGAAGTATGTACGCTAGCAGCCGGTCATATATTTGTGGTCTAGCTTATACTTACCTTTGAACTTACTATTGATGAGGGTGGCTAATTCCTTCCAAGGTTCAATTTTGTGAGGAGGTGCCACTCCTACCTCCGTCTTTCTAGATACACTAAATATCTTGGCCTTATTCTGTGGATCCTCTAGGAAGTTAAGAATCATTGCATACTACTCGCTATTGAATTTGGAGTTTTGCTAGGTGGACATGGCGTCGTTGAACTTGAAAAGTAGAAACCAATAAAACCTATAGCACATTACAGCTATTTCAATGCAAATGGGGAGGAAAAGAAAACAAATCTAATAAATAAATACAACTGGAGAGGCTATATAACTGATTCTACACATGATAAAATTGAGAGGCTACATAACTAATTCTCTACCAACTACAGTTAATCATCCCGCAGTCTAAACCAAGCTGAGAACATACACAGACTAGCTGGTGTGCACTCAATTAACAGGGAAGAAACTCAAGGGTGATGGTTAGATAAAAGAAACTTTAGACAAAGATAGAATAGTTACTTCCCTTATTAAGCATGGAATATCATCTTATAATTAATTGAAAGGCAAATAAACTGAAGTAAATTTGATGAGTGTGAATGTGATGATATTCAAGTGTTATTTTTACGTGTTTAAAGGGAAAAAAACTTAACATACAGTATCTAATTTCTATGTAGAATTTGAAGGTATACCAACCTGTCTCTCTAGAAGTCTTCCCTGCAATTATAAATATGCAAAAGCCACTAGCAATTGTCACCAAGATGGCTACCAATGTAATAATCACTGTTTTTCTTTTACCTTCAACTGCATATGAATTCATAAAAACAAGATGGACAGTCATACCAACTACTTTGAGATTCTTAAGGTTTTGTCAAATAACTGACAGATTTATTGAAACAAATACTTCAAACTAATTTACAAACTCCCTCTAATTTATCTAAATTAATCTCTTAGAAAGGCATACGTATAGAAGATATATAAATTGAGAATTCTACTCTATAACGAGAATCAACTAGAAAAAAATTCAACAGTTTGAGACTTCTAAACCAAAATCAACTCAAGAACCATCATATTCGATAGTATGGAATGTGTATTGCAACTTCCTCCCAGCAAAAATGAGAACTAAAGTAATGTTCTGTCAACTTGAAGTTTGCATTCATTAGTCTGGTAACTTTCCTAAAGGAGGATATAAGTACACATATAAGGCAGCTGCTTCGCACTGTGAATGTTGATAGGTGAAACAGATCATTCCTTTGAAATTAGAATTTAGATGGAAGTTTTATACAGTAATCAACTATGAAAATCTGCATCAGAAGAGTGTCCTCTGGAAAATAACTAGCATTATGCAATATCTGATCCATCAAACCACAAACAACCTAAATGTCCTAAACTAGCCACTCTAGATAGATTGGCTTGAAGGGAAAGCCTATAGCAAAAGTTTCTACTTTCATAGGCTAATAAAACACAGACATGTTTACATGATTGACTCTGAAGAATTCATGATATAGGAATTTTCAAAGGAAGAACATGTTACATTATTAATGATTTTTCTATCTTACAAGATGTCAGTTCCCCCTTAAAATCACCACTAGATGAACTAATAACTAATACTACCACTGCCACTATTACTGCACAGTTCAATGGTTAAGTTCCTATAGTACAAGGACTTCTTTTGTACAAATCTTAAAGCCCACCAGAAGCAACATAAGTTCACCAAAAACTAGCATTTTTACTTTCACATTATTGCATCAACTCAATACACATCCCTGACCTAGTCAAAGAATAGTGATATAACCCAGTAGCTTATTTAAACTCTTAAATCCTTCAACCCTTCTTTGCTTCTCTTTTAATCTTTAACATGGAAAATATGCACTACTTAACAATGATACAAGTAATGTAATGCACCAGAACTATGTCTTCAAGGTAATGTATATAATTTCCAGAAATTCTTTTGCTTATCGATTGTATAAAAGAAACCATCTTTTCATCAAGAATAAAACCTCCAGTATCTTGTTAGAAAGTCGCTACATACCATTAAATCAAATACAAATTACTAGTAAAAAGAGGTCAACATACCATAACAAGGCACCACATACCGCTCCAAACTTTGAATTACACATAAACATATTATTGGACTAAAACAATCAAGCTTCCACATCAACGGAAAATGACACTTTTAAACGAACTATAAGCATCAATTATAGAAGGAAAACAATAGAAATATAGAGTACTGTTGTGAAATTTGGCACTAGTTTTCGGAATCATATAAAAATTTGATAGAAGTTTTCGTAGCTATGAAAATGAGTACCGTTGAAAGCGGAGCTGGTCTTCAGGGGCGTCGTCGATGTGCAGAGATGGTGGAGGAAGAACAAGTCGAACAATGAGAGACGGTCCAAGAGAGGAAGGCTGTAACTCTAGATCTAAGAGAGACGATCCAAGAGACGATCCAAAAGACGGAGGGAGTTGCGCTCCGAGATGCGATCTCATTTGTTTTGAAGAGAAGACGAGTTCAAAGTTTGGTTGGGTACAGGTGAGTTTCAGATTAACTCACTGTAAAAAAGAGTAAATCACTCCTCCACAATTCACGCTAGGCCTGAATAAGTTAAGTGGAAAACTTACTAACTCACCGTGAAAACGATGTGCGGAAAACCCCAAAATTTTGCTTTAAAAAATGCAACTTTGAAACCCTTATTATGTAGTCATCGTTGCTTAGTATCTAAAATCATTTTACCATTTAATATCACTTATTTTATACTTCATCCGTCCTTGAAAAATTGATTTATTTGTTTTGCCGTTTTCAATGCATTTAATCTATGATTTATTTTCATCAATATTTTGACATATAAACTTGAATATTTTACATGTACATCATAATTTCAAGTATAAACTTTCTAAATATATTTTTTTTGAATTTTTTCTTCATTATTCATCTTAGAAAAATTTGAATCAAACAATGCTAAACAGAACATCAAAGTAAACTGAATCAACTTTTCACGACAGATGGAGTATTTTATATATATACTAAGCAAGGAAAGTTAAATTTACTGTTCATCTACATCTACATTAAAATTTGTACAAATATTATATGTTCATGTTGCAGCTCTTAAAAAAGAAGTTCTATTTAATGGGTTGGGTTTTGTACGTTTTTCATAGATTAATTCTTTAGAGTGTTCGAGTACCCACATTTCTACAACAAACTGACAACATTTCAAATCTTTTTTGTGAACAACTAAATATCTCATTGATTAAGTTAAATTTTTACCCTTTAGAGTAATGTCTGATGCAATACTAAATTGGTAATAATATGAAAATATTAAGTTAAATGTTTACTTTAACAGTAA
>JBBYHH010030285.1:0-16414 GCA_038382905.1 Daphne laureola
TTCAAGTTTAAGTTAATCATACATTAGCTCGCCGGTCATAAATTCCAATTGAAAAGAAAAAGAAAGCTCACTATATATTAGGGGAGGCTTTCTAAGTTTGTGTTGGTGATAATCTTACTATTGGAGAGCATGCATTTTGTATTCTGGAGTTTGCCAGAATCTCTGATCCTTGAACTATTATGTCAAGCTTAGAACCATACTGAGCAAATTAGAGAAGCATCCTCATGTAGGCTAGATTTAATGTAATGGTATGTATTTATTCCCCTTAACCTGGATTTTAAGCTTAGAAGGATAAGCAGTATATTACTTAAGTGGAAGGCTTTGAAGACCAATGACAGGGACAATGGTACAACAGGAACACGTCATGCAAATGATGAAGATTTTGACAGAATGTTAGATTTTTGCTTGAAATTCATCAGGTAAACCGTTTTTCTCTGCTCAGGATAAGCGAGTCAGTTGTTGACTTCCTTCAGTTAGAGTATCTGCAGACTGGGACGTCTAAAAAGTTTGCATATTGTTGTTGCTTGGTGAGATGACTTACAGTTTTGGCAATTACACTTTGCAGACACAAGGCTGGATAATCACCAGACTTTCCTTATGCCAGTTTGGGATTCTGCTCAGGAACTCTTCATTGCTAGCCACCCAATGCAGAACTTCAGCGAAAGTTACAGTTCCTTCACAAAATTTACATGCTGGTTGTATAACAGAAGCATAGCAGTAGTAAATTTGCCCAGTGGACTTCTCATGCATACCACTGGATCCTCGGATGGAGAAGCAGCTTCTAGAAGGGTTTCTTTCTCTCACCCAGTCAATGTAAGTCTCCATCCTTTGGAAATAGAATGAAAAGAATGGCACTGTGGTGTATTTGTTGCATCCCAGATGGGGCTTTTTATGAAGATTAGACTGACAGTATACCGTGATCTTTTGGCATAGTATGTAAATGCAATTTTTGCATACAAGTGCTAGCTTTAGACTTTGGGAGGAACTTGCCTTGGAACAGGAAATAGAAAGAAAGAATACTATTAGTAGTACAGTTCACTCCGACTGATCTGGAGTAAAGGCTTAATTGGTAAATGGAATATGCTCTTATCTTCATTTTTCCTTTTCCCTTTTATGAAAATTGAGGTGTGTAGTTTCTGAAATTCACTGAAGATGAACAAATATAAGCTCCAGTCACACTTGCTCCTCATGCCATGATAAGTAAGTTGAATGTGCACATGAAACTGTAGTAACATGGAATATTTTTATTGTTGTCGTCATGTCATGCTTAATAGTTACAACTCTTTACTTTTTTTGGTGGGGTGGGGATGGGGAGTTATTTTTTTGCATATGCCGGGTAACTGGGAACTAGATCACACATCAAGAATAGGATCACTCATTTCTTAGCATAGATGGCTAGTTGACTAATTTAAACCAGTGTTGCCAAAAACACAATTAGCTAGGTTCAGGAAATGAGAGAGATTCCAGCAGCCAGGAGATCATCTGATAGTATCTTGTTTGCAGCCTCTGATGGGTGGAAGCCATCCCAGAATACATATTCAGTTGCATTGGCACATGTTCCTGGGGACTTGTGGTTGCACAATATTGATGTCTCCAGCAGCCCTGTCCCACAGCAAGCCTTCCTAGCCTCAGCAAACCCTGCAAGTTATTATGTTAGTATTATGCACAAGTATGGCATTTCTTAGGTTAGGAGGCCACATTGTAACGCTTTCAAAACTTTAAGTCTTCGGTTTTAGTTGTTATTTTACCCTACAAGTTCTATGAGAAGGAACCGATGAGGAATGAGTCCTCCCATACTAAGCTTAAGCCAGAGATGGCCAGTGTGATTTACTTTTGGCATGGATTCTCCAGCTCCATGATAGGTTCTGATATCAAATTTCAAAGAAATATTTTCTTGGACAAACAAAGAAGGTAAAGAAGAACATTGATTGGTAGTGTACCATTGTCGGCAGGGTTTGTGACAAGTTTGTTTAGAGACTGATAGATGTCGAAAACAACCATGTTAAGGCCATTCAGTTGTTGCACCAAGCTTTGAGTTGTAGCATTAAGTTTGTTGTTGAAGTAAACTGCATCATCGTTCAATTTTTCCACACAGATATTGCTATCCGAACCAAAAACCGTAATAGCAGCTGGCAGGCAACCCAGTGGGGGCAATGTTGTGACTCCAATTTTCCTTGCTCCTAGAGAGTACAGATCCTGTGATGTTACCAGAAAACAGAACTCAGCCTGTGTATTAGTCAGTCACATAGCGCAAATATATGCATGTTGATGGAGGAAGAGACCTTTATGAAGTTAGTGTATGATTCAATGAGAACATCAGAGAACTGATTAGGAGTGTAATATTTGTACAAGAGTGGATTGATGTAGTAGTTCTGGAGGAAGTCACTGCTCCCAGAACTGAGAAGGTAGATTGCACCAGAGATGATGGAAGAAGCATTAGGTTTTCCTGCAATTCCTTCAAGCTTGCTTTGGTACTCCTTGAAGTTCCCCAGCTGTTTGCTCAGTGGGATTGTGTGCTACAAATGCAAAAAATAAGAGAAAGGAATTGTCTAAAGCAAGTTAGGATCCTTGAAAGGCTTGTAAAGTAAGTAGTTTTAAAGTTGTCTCTTGGTTTCCAAACTCTTTTCTGCTTACGTATAACTTTGCTGTGGTTTCATAATAGCCAGAAGATGCTGAAGCAAAGTTAACGCCAGTCAAGAGGTGCTTCCCCTGGGCTTTTTTGCTGAGGTAAGCTGGTGGGTAGGAGGTGAAACCAAGGTTCTCAGCTGTGTTTCAATAAACATACAGGTCAGAAATGCAAGCTGTCACATTGTTTTATCGTATTCTCATTCACAGATAGTACATGAAAATAAGGGGAAAAGTGGCTTTCAAGAATGATGATACCAGTGAAGTCTGAGGCTAGTTTGCCATTGCAGAACCTTCCGGTAGGTCTGTGCTTAACAAAGTCTCTTCCATAAGGAAGGAAGTTGGACTTGATAAGAGTATAGAGGTGGTTGTTGTTACCCGCATCAACAACAGAGTCTCCAAATATGAACATTGCAGGAACTAGGGGTTGGCAGCTGGCCACAGAGATAATAATCATTAGGGCTAGAAGCAAGAGTGGAGCCATGAAGCGACTAGGAAGTTCCTTCTGTTTCAGAGTGGACAAGGGAAGAGACTGTCTAATAAAAGAGGGTAATGTAAGAAGAGGGCTTAGTTTCAAAATTAGCTTTGTCGATTGGCATTTATATAGATATGTGCAAGAGAAAAATCTTGAAAATATAGGAAATTGTTATAGGGGTTGAGAGCAATTATGATTTAACAAATATGTTCAGTTATAGCGTTCATAAGACACGGTTACTTAAGTCCAGCTAGTGGGTTTTATGATCTGTGATTAGCTGAAAAGGTAAACCAGAATCACCCTTGTTTTTTGCATTATTTTATTTAACCACCAGATAGTCTGATTGAAATGCGAAATTAAACATAGCTGGTACAGGATTAGTGTGTAATTATACCTGCAAGAGATTGTTTGAAAGCTAGAAGTAAATTTACCCTACAAAGACATACGAGGATAAAAAGCAAGTTGTTCCCTTTTGCAAATCACTTCTCTTTTGAAGGTGAATCAGAATCAAAGAACTTTTTCCATGTGCTGCAACTAAAAAAGAAACTCAACTTTACATACCAAAATATAGTATATATAATAATAATAATAAAAAAAAAAACAAAGAACAAAAGAACAAAATCAATTTAATAGAGGTGTTAAAACTCAAATTGTTACACCGTACACAACAAAAAGGTTTCACATTTAAAATTTCTGGTTATAAAATCAGAAGTTGGTCCGAGTAGATAGTGTCGTGTCCCTGTAATCTTTGTTTTAGCTGTCTCAGCTTCTATGGCACCCTCTTTTTTCTTCATGTTACTTGCCCGAATTGGAGAGGGGTTCAAATAAATGATCCAGGCCATTATGTAAGGACACATGTTTGTCCTAAACTGCAAGTTTCAGCAGCTGTTGGTTGACCATTTCTAGTTTGTTTTAAATTGTGTGCCCTTCCGTGTAGTATATACTTCCATACAGTTCCTCAGTCGCTTTCTCGTTACATCCTCTTCTTTCCAGAGACGGCATTTCTGCCTGAGACTGATGGATTGGAGCCTTCTTGGAGAACAGCCCCCTTCACCCATCATCTCTTATCAACTTCTCTGAATCCATTATCGTGTGTGAGAGTTTTGTTATTCAGAAGTTTTTCCATCAGTTCTCACGTTTGAGGTTAGTTACAATGAACAGTTTTAAATTACATAAAATATAATACCAGAGTGCAAGTGTTTCTATTAAAAATCATACCCATCTAAGAAATTTTTGAGATAAGAACTGTTGCAGTGAATGCAAATAAGGACAAGGATAATCAAATTTCAATATCACTGTAACTGTAACTGTAACTGATGGCTTGGGGTGATGATTAAAAGTGGTAAAACAGTTGAGAGTTTCCGGAATTCTGAGCAGGGCAAAAGATCTTCAGTTTCGGAGTTTAATGAAGCAGACATAAAGTAAGATACATGATTAATTCATGGAATTAATCCAGAATTATCACAAATTAACCAAATATATCCTTAATTCCATCAACCATATAGTAAGATACACACATGGCTGACAAAGAAAAAAAGAAAAGAATGGACACAGCTAAGTACTTTTATGAACTCTTCATCTATATATATATATATAAGCCCCTCAGCTCTTATCAAAGCTCAAGACTTATTCTTTCTGATATCTTGAAGATGTCAGAGTGTATTCTATCACCTCCGATCTCCTCACCCGTTGCTCCGGCCGCAATTCGCAGAATGTCTTCGATTAGATGAACATTTCCCATGATGTCAACATGGGCACCACTCGCCATGCCCCTTCCTTCCAGGAGATTAGCAGGCGGCCTGTGTCGATACTCCCTCACATATGTAGCCATACCAGAAGGGTTGAAACGTGTTCTGCCACGCCAACCTTTTGCACACATGAACCCAGCACTTAAAACCGGCACACTCCCATCCCCGTCCACAAAGTACACACCACCATTCACTGAAGTATCGATCTGATATGGTATGCTCTTGCACTTAATATTTGCGGATCGTTTGTACACGTATGACCTCTCTGTTGGAATTCCTACTCCGTATGTGCAGAAGATCTCAATGTCCGGAGCATTCGGCAGTCTGAAAGAACATTTATGCATAAGCCAAGTTTCAGTTCAGCATGATAATAAACGAATGAGGAAATGTTTAAGTAGAGTGTGTATCGACTTACTTTGTTTCGAGTGGATTAGACCAATACTTGTAATGGTTGTATTTGGGATCATCAAGATTGTCAGCTATCCCGTGAGAAAAATGGGCCTCAGCTCGTCCCATATATCTTGGAGCCACAAACCGAAGTAGCTCAAAGAGAGTGTTAGCTGTGTAAGCCTTATCTGCTGCAACTTTATTGATGCTTTCTCTGCTCATTTCATCATATTCTGTCCAAGCCTCCGAACATGAAGAGCTAGAATTCCTTGAAGCTGTCATGCGCGCAAATTCCTGTCAGTAAAACATGCCAATCAGCCTGCTTAATTATATCAGCTGAGAACTAAACCTACAACATTTAACATGTAAGTGTCTGTCCAACTCAAACATGCAAATGTAAGAAATTTTGTACTCCATATAAGAAAAGTAGAGGTGAAACTAACAGTACCTCTGCATCGATCGTAGGGATCTCAGAAGAATGTGACTGTGAGGCCACTTTGCCAAAAGATATCATCCTCCCATACTTCACAGGTTCAGTCACTTGGAAACCTACCTTAGCATCACTACCGTTGATATTATAGTTCCTAGAAGAGCACTGCATCTGTTTTTTCTTTCCCGTACAACAGACATTTCCCTCTTCAGGCGACCAGTCCATGTCGCCCCAAATAGTTTCTCCTCCTTTAGGCAACAATGAAACAAGAGCATCCCATGTTCGTGACACCCTCAAGACATGTTCAAATGTTTGGAAACCAAGCATCTCAGGATCCCAAACTCCAGGAGCCATAGCTCTGCAAGGACCAGATAATAGTAAGCATCATACTTAACATTTTCAGAATGAATTTTGTACAGTAGGATAAATCAGGTATGCTTATGGTCTCAGTTAGAAGAAGTTGTATCAGATAGATGGTTGACATTGACATTGCATCAATCTCTCCACGTTGAGACCATTTGATTATAAAATAAACTTTCATGACACATCATAAAGTTCAATGTTTGCTAACTTCATCTCATTCAAAGTTCATGAACCATAAGATTGCAAATTGACAGAAGAGACCATAATGAATAACCTGATATTTGCAACATCTCTTGCTTCTGCAGATAGTATATTACTCACTGCCTTTGGAACACCAAGAAATGCTGGAGCAATGTTGACGATTGATTTGATGTGCTTAGCACACCAACCAGGATCATCACCACCACCACCCATGGAAGCAGGCGTCTCAACCCATTTGAGAAAGTGTAGAAAATATAGGACCCCCATTGAATGGGGCACCACTACCACTTTCTTATGACCATTGGTTACATACAAAAGCTCAATCGTACTCTTCAGTCTACTGAGAGCTTGATCCCGTATCTGTTGGCCCGTAGCAGATAGAGATCAGTATAGCTTTATTCAAGCACACCAGACCATTGCTATGCCAAAATGAAATGACTGTGACTGTCCAAGCAGAAAATACAATCCTGGCAGAGTCTAAGGCTTGCTCTCTTTTTGTATACTTTGTTCTAGTTTTCCATATCCGAACAATTCTCTAAAACAACAGTAATGGCAGAATGTGGGAAAGAGAGAAAGAAACATTGTACCTCTGTATTCTGGAAAGAAAGCCTCCAGTCATATGCAGCCATGTGCAAATTCCTGCCCTCATACCCAATTTTGGCCAGATTCTCAATCAGAACAGCCCACACGAAATACCCAGGAGCGAAGTAGTCGGCGGCAACAAGCCCTGGAACTGGGCGGACCCGAATTCCGGGCGGGTCAAGCCCGGTGGCACTGTCCAGTGCCAAGTGCTCCAGCCAACACAAAGGCCTAAACAAAGATCATACATTCATACAGATATCAGTTTTAATTAAGAGCGACAGTACGATGATGGTAACAAGCAAAAATTTGATGATCTTCACTAATGACAGACAACTACAAGTACCTTCTGAGAATTTCGGTGAAGCTACCGCCCCAAAGGCGTTTGCGGAAGAGACCTTCGGCACAGGGCTTGCCTTCCCACAATTCAAGGCCACCAGTCACAATGCCGGGGACTAAAACGACAGGATGAAGCGCCGTGATGCCTTCTCGCCGGAGCCTCGAACCAGGTGGCTCTGGAACTGGCGAACTCGCCGGCAAACAGTGGTACAAGAACAAGAGAAGCCACCAAGTGGTACAGATACACCCAATTGTCCAGCAACACCTATCTAGACAATTCCATCCCCTCGGTTCTCTCTTTGGAAGCCTTCGCTTCTTACTGACGGTGGTGTCTGGGACTGGGACAATTCTCTTCGCTGCGGAAACGGCTTCTTTATCCTTACTGAGTTGAAGCTTCACAACAGACATATTCACCGGCTCTACAAAGCATAGCTTTCTAAACCGGAAAATCGAAGCCATTTCCGTCAAACGAGAAAGAGAAAAACACGAATTCACTAGATAAGAGAAGTAAAAAGAAGAACCCAGAAACTGAAAGCGGAGAAGTAAGAGAACCCAGAAGCCATTAAAGCAAAAATACAAGTCTCAATGCAAAGATGAAGGAAGCCGTTACTGGGCGGAAGAAGCCAAAGCACGTGGTGAAGAAGACGAATTAAGTTATGGGTCTGTGTCGTTGGTACACAGGAGAAGAAACTAGTCAATCGTATATATCAAACAAACAAGAAGATCAGCCGATCGTAATGGGAAAGGAAATCAATTTCCAATTTTGATTCTTTACTGAAAACCTTTTGTTTGGGCCTGAGAATGGTAGTTGCTGTTTATATCATTCAAGAGAGTGTGTGTAGAGAGAGGATGGCGACTTGGGAGCCAAAAAGGGAAGGGGCTGGTTTGGAGGGAAGCTGGCAGGCGAGATGAAAGCGCTGAGAATTACATGGCTATGGAGATTTGGTGTGTAGCGACACTTGTCTTGGGTCTCTCATGCATGGACATGGGCGATCTTTCCAGACTTCCTTCACTGCTCTGCTCTGCTGTCTCCTTCCTCCTGCTCCCTTTTTCCGGCCCTCCCTCGTCCGTCCCTTTCGTCATTCTTCAATTTACATTTTCATCCCCAAGCTTTTCTGACTCGCATTTAACACCTCTGCCTCTAACTTTAACTTTAACTTCACTATTTACATCTGCCCACAACTCTCTCTACATTTTCCTCCCTCTCTCTTTTCTCTTTCCTTCCGGGTTTCTTTAATTCACATTTTGGTCCCAAAATTTCTCTGAATCAGATTTATTTCCTTTACTTTTATTTATGTTTGTTAGCTCACCCATCATTGACTCGTTGTTCAACGAACTATCACGGTTCCATCTAACTCCTTTAATTTCGTAAGGAAGAGGGAGAGAGGATACGAACATCATAAATCCTAAAACCTTTCTCATCTTAGCTTGTATTGTATGTCTTGAAAATTTACACTTTACCGTACTAGTCCTAAACGTTTGAATGTGTAAGTACTTCAAAACAATAAGGTGGCGTCTTAAAGGATGTTGATGTGGCGTTTAAAATCGTTAAACTCCTAAGTGTTTTCTTGATTTATAATGTCAATCCTAAAGTTTCATGCATGTTATTTGATATTCTCCGGCCCGTGCTGGAAAAATCTGCGGCTGCAACAAAGAAAAGAAATAGGTCGGGGTTGTTTGCCCGGGGACCCACTCCGATACTTAAGTCAGTCTATGTTTTTAGAAGAATGAGCTGCGAGGTTATCTCAGCTCCAGTAATGTTTGTGTGTTAAGAATATCGTACCTTTGAGAGGATCTCTCTTCTCATTTTTATAGGGAGGGAGCTTCCCCAGTTCCAATTGGATTAGATCTGGGTCGTTTCCCGCTGAATTATGAGTCAGCTGAGAGGACTCATAATAATCCTACTATATGAATGACTCGTTGCTTGAGCCGCAAACTTAGAGATTCGGCCTTATCCGGTGGGTTGGAGTGGAGAGTGGGTTTTCAGGAAGGTAGGTCAGAGACTGGGGCCCAATGAACCTAGCTCCTGGGTTCTTTAGGCCCTGTAGGTACCATTATTCTTACAAATTTATCACATCTCATCCACTTAACGGGTTGATCAAATTAAAACGACGGGTCTTTGTTTGAATAGAACACTACGTTATTTCCATATGAGAAAGATGAATGGAAGTAAACTGCTGATTTATTGTAATCGGTTGAATTAATATTTACCGCAAACTCGGCGAATATATATAGCCTAACTTCTAATCTAAGTCAATTGTAATTAGGATTCCTAAAATACAAAATACAGGAACAAGTGATCATTGTTGAGATAATGCTCGATCCTGAAACTGCTCAACAACTATGACGTGAAGAGGAAGGAGATTGACTTGCAAAGCAAGTCAGATAGCAAGGATGTACGTGACAAGAAAATAAATAAATAAGTGTTTTAGTTAAATTAGGACTTTTAATTATTAATGATAAGGTTAAGAGTTTATATTATCTACAACTATTAGATTTAGGATTTCTACTTCAATTAGGATTAGGTTAAGCTTAGCCTATAAATTATATGAATTTCTCTACATTTAATAAAAAAGTATATACGTTTCTTCACATATCTCTACGTCCTCTCTACGTTTCCCTAAAAACAAAAACAAAAACAATTAATGTTTGTATTTTCCAGTTACATTTCTTAATATATATATATATATGATGGAAAAGTTTTTTTATTTCTACCATTACGCTTTAGCAGAAACAGTGGATCTCATCATGTTAATAAGATTTTTATAATAAAAAAATGGATCCTTCTATCCATTAAAACAAAAACAAAAAAACTTTTTCACCACCCATACATAACAAATTTATCCGGTATTTAATTGACCTAGCCACCACGGATTAAAAATCCTGATAATGCCACTAAATGCGATTAATATGATTTGATGATTTTGTAAGATGTATATTGTTTGTTTTTTTCCTTCGTATTTCATGTTAAACAGACCCTCAGTCAAAATCATCAACCTTTTCATCCCAATTTTTTCAAACTTTAATTTCCTCTCATAAATTCCTATTAATTTTTTTAACAAAAAAACAACAGCTTTTTTTTTTATCAACCTAAGAGAAATTAAAGTTTACGAACACAAAAGCACAACTTCCTTTATGGTAAAAAAAACAAAAAAAAACAACAACAACACAGTGTATGTGTACTGTCGGTCTGAATTATTCGATTATATTTATATGTAGTACTCCCTCCGTCCCATAAAGATTGTAACATTCTGTTTTCAGCATTTAATCTATGATTTTTTTTCTTTAACATATTGACATATAATGTCAAATAATTTATATGCATATGTTAAATGAACGTGTCTAGTTTCTAAATATATTTTTTAAAATTATTTTTAACAAATTTTTCTTTGTTAAAAATTGAGTCAAATACAAGGTGAAAAGTCAAATGTCCCAATCTTCATTGGACGGAGGGAGTAGTAATATCAACTAAAGAGGAATATTCCAAGGTGTTGCATTTATGAGTTATGACATGGAAATCGGCTATGCCTTCTGTTAGAGAAGTGGGGGTGGGAAGAAACAGTAATTGCTGCGATCACCAAACTACACACACATCCGGCCAGGGATAATTCCGCACCACCCAATGATTGTTTTTCTTTCTTTCTTTTCTTTTCTTTTTCGTGTGATTCATTTTTTTAATAGCCGATTATACAAATTTTAACTAAAATAATACTCGTATGGTATATATATGAAAATTTGGAAGTTTATGTAAAAATATTAATAGGCCTACAAAACGTTTTTTAAAATTCATAAAACAAAAAAACGTTTTCTTTTTTAAACATGTATTAAGAGTTGAGACCGATAATTAATATTCCCAATTTTTAGCACAAATTCGTACCTATGTACGTAGAGACCGTAGACAACCTTTTGCATGTTCTACTCTTCTCATTTCTCGAATCTCAACCGAGCAAATTATATATATATATATATAGAGAGAGAAAATTACATCATCCATACTTAAATTATAATCCGTGTTATAAATTTATATCGGAATAAAATTTTGTTACAAAAGTGACTCTAAAGTATGAGTATGTTGCAAATCTATACCTGTGAATTAACTTCCGTTTAAACTTAACGGAAATTATGATTAAAATATTCAAATTGACCATCTGAGTTTTTAAAATCTGTTAAACATTCCTCTAACTTTATAATTTTACTTTTTGAGTCATTATTTTTAATTACGTGAGTATTATTTTAAATAATCTTTTCAAATCATGAATGTAAATTGTTGATTGAGTCTAAAATATCCACAAAAAAATCAAATGAAAACAAAAGTTTATAATTATATCAACAATAATATTTTAAAAAATTACATTTTTTTATTGTGAAAAAAATAGTAATTATCAAAAGAAAAATGTAAGAATGAATAATTATTTTTTGAAAAAATCTAAGATATGTATTAAATTATTTAGGTAATATACAAATCTTTCACAATGATAGATTTTTTTTAGAAAATTAGCATTATTCGTTCTTACATTTTATTTTGATAATTACTATTTTTTGCAATAAAAAGATAAATTTAAGTACAAGTATTATTATTGAAATTATTTTAAGCACTTTTTTCATATTTGATTTTTATATATATATTTTAGACTCAATCTGTAATTGATACTATTGATTTAAAAATATTTTTTGAAATATTACACACGTAATTAAGAATAATAACTTAAAATATTAAACACGTAATTAAGAAATTGGTTGTGGCTTTGGGTCCGTTGGGCAGAGAGAGAGAGAGAGAGAGGAGAGCGTACGAAGATTGGGTCCTATTGGTATCATTCTCCAAAATCAAAGAACCTGAACAGATCCGGCCCCCAACCTCACCTCGACAAGCTCCGGAAGCATTCTACCTTCAGTTTTCTGCCAGGCTCCGTCAAGGGTATGGATACCATCGTTTCTGTTTCGATGAGGATATGAAAACCGATAATTAGTCACTGTTAATTCTAGTCCCAGACTTATTCGAGATTTCGAAATATGATTTTGATTTGTTGACCTTATTTTAAAAGGGATCGAAGAAATCAACCACCCAATCTTAACTATTTACTTACAATTTCATTTGATTGAATTTTTTTTATTTAGGTTTTTAGAGCTCTGATCTGATGAGTTTTGTCTCTGATGAAAAAAAAAATGCAACTCAAGCATCTCCATCTTTTAACTTGCTGACCGATTTTAGGAAAGATGAGAGGTACTCGACTTGAAAAACCAAACAAATATGATGAGAGGTATGAAGCTAGGTAATTATCGTAAAGTGAAGTACTGGACTTGAAAAAAGATCTTTTTTTTTTGTTTTTTTATGAGGTAAATATCTAAATGTTAAGTAATGAATTTTGAACAATTATACAACCAGATTATTATAAGTTTAGTAAATGGGTCTATACCTTGAACTTGAAATGATGTTAGAAGTTTGGAGATGAGCTTTCAATGGTGGATAGAAGGGAAGGGTTGTTGTAGGTGGTGGTGAAAGTGTTAGGGTTTAATTGTAAGGATGAGATTAATAGATTGTTATAAATTTGGGGATTTAGTTATAAATTAAGTTATGGATATTTGAGTCATTTCTTTAATCTAACGACATATTTAACGCAAAATTTAACGGCATGACCAAAATAGGACAAAAAACACAATTTTAGGATCAAAATAGGACAAATTCTTAAAACGGGACCAAAATATGACACATGTTAAAGTTAAGGACTAAAAATAGACTTTACTCAAACATTAATGTATGAGTTTGTGCAATGTTTGCAGTTACTTCTAATGTGTTCGCTATAGGTAGTAGAATGATCAAGTTCAACGGACTTAATTATGTTGAATGGTCCGAACAAATTCAGTTTCAGCTAGGTATTCTAGATTTAGACCTAGTTATTGTTTCGAACGGAAAGCCTGCAGCCATTACTGAGACTAGTATTGATGATAAACGTTCCTATTATGAGGTCTGGGAACGGTCTAACAGTCTGAGCTTGAACTTGATGTGAATGATGATGACCCAAAATGTTAGCCCATCGATGCCCAAAACAAACAATGCAAGGGAATTCATGATGAAAATTAAAGAATACTCTCAATCAGACATAACTGACAAGTCCATTATGGGGAGCTTGATGAGTGAACTGACAACCAAGAAATTTGATTGGTCACACACCATTCATGATCATGTAACATGCATGATGAATTTGGCAGCAAAGTTGAAATCGTTGGGTGTGGATGTGAGTGAGTCCTTAGTGTAGTTCATTATGAACTCGCTTCCTCATGAGTTTGATCAATTCCAGGTGAATTACAGCACCATTAAAGAAAAATGGAACAGTCAGGAAATAAATGCTATGCTAGTTCAGGAGGAAGGTAGGTTGAAGAAATTGAAGGATCACTCTGTCCATCTCACGGTTCATGAAGAACCTAACAGTAAGGCTAAACTAGTTATAAAAGACAAGAAAAGGGAGAAAGCCCCTATGAAAGTTTTTTAGGGCGGAATCCATAAAGAAAAGAGACGTCTATTTTGTAATAAGATTAGTCATTTCAAAATTGATTATCCGAAAAGAAAGTTATGATTTAAAAAGAGAGGTACATATTATGTTTTTGTATGTTTCGAATCAAACCTTATTGAAGTGTTACACTCACCTCAGATGTATAATTATTTTGAATAATTATTTGCCGGGAGGTTAGATTGTAATTTTCTGAGACATTACGAATTACATGTAATGGACATGTTTTCTGATGATTTCAGTGTCCCGAGAATTAATTTGAGCTCAATTCCATAGAATTTAAGCATTTTATAATGTTAAATGAGTTTTGGGCTATTTTGCCAAAAAATTGATTTCGGATGGCAAAATGGTCATTTCAGAAAAATGGACGGAAATGGCATTTCGGTCCTTTCACTTGGGATTCGGTTTTGGGGATGGAAATAGGCACATGGTTTGTAGAATGACATGATGATGGAGTAAGACTGTAGTGCAAGGCTAGAAAGTAATAATTAAACTTGGAGTAAGATAAGCATCTTATCCTTTTGATATTACTAAACAAATCCATCTCTCCTCTTCTCATCATATAACCGGCCTCACTCTCTCATTTCTACCAAAAAAAATTCTCTAAGTATTCTTCCATTGCTCTTCACTTGTCCATCTTGTTCTCGAACAAAAGTGCACAAATCCTTCATCAAATTAACAGGTGAACTTGTTTTCTTGAGTATTTCAACAAGAAAACAAGTTTGGAAGTTGGAAAACATATCAATCTCTTCTTTTACCATTTTGGCCGAATTCTTGGAGTGATCTTTGGAAGGATTTCTTCATCAAGTCTTCATCAACCTTCAAGATTAAAGAAGGTAAGCTCATGTTCATGAGTATTTCAAAGTTTAATCAAGTTTGGAAGCTTGAAAGATTTTCATCCATCTTTTTCCCTCTAGGCCGAAACTACAAGGGTTCTTGGACAATAATTGTTCAACAAATTTCTTCAAGAAAATATCAAGGTGAGCTTGTTAAATGGTAGTTTCAAAGATGAAACTAAGTATGAAAGTGTTAAGGTCACTCCGGAGGCATTTATTTTGGATATGTATTTTCCCGGAATGTTGAATGTATTCTCGGCAACTTTGTAATTATAAGTAAATTATATTGTGATTAATTAAATTTCATCTCCCAGGATCATATTTGACCTTAATTTAATGAGATTTAAGTGTTTCAAGGAATTTCGAGAAATTCAGGATATTTTGGCAATTTTCAGTTTCGGAGGGTAAAATGGTCATTACGGAAAATTAGATGAAAATGCCCCTAATCCTAATTTAATTGGGGAAGCCGAATTAAAGGAGGGTTGGTTGCTTTTTAGGGTTAGTATTTTAATTAGCTGCCTTTTTGACCTATTAATAAAATACTACCCTAGTTCCTTAATAAGTGGATCATGTTCCTTCTCTAAACTAATAAAAAAATACACTATCTCACCCACCCTCTCTTACTAACCAGCCCCCTCCCTCTCTCACAACCATTTCCATTCCATTTTACATTACAAACTCACAAACTTCTCTCGCTTTCCCTTGCCGAAAACCGCCGGCCTCCTCCACCAATTTACCAAAGATTTGCCTTCCATCTTCCTTCATTCCTTCACCTAATATCTTCACCATCCTCTAGACTTCAAGTTTTTAAAGATCAAGGAGCAAAAGGGTACAAGGATCTTCATCTTCAAGGCCAATTTTAACAAGCTTCAAGAGAGATTTTAGGTAAGCATATTTCATAAAATTGTCCTTATGAAACAAAGCTTGAAAATGGATAATAAACTCATCTCTCCCATTTTTCCTAGCTTGGCCAAAATCTTCAAGAGCTTTGGAGAAGGATTTGCTCAACTTTCTTCAAGAAAAGTTCAAGAGAAATTACTAGGTGAGCTTTGTGATGGTTGTTTCTAAGAGAAACAAAGTGTAGGAAATTCATTTATTTCCCTAGTTGGTCAAAATTCCTAAGGGTTTTTGGAGGAAGAATACTCACAACCAACACTTAGAAAATAGCTTAAAAGGTAATTTTTATTGTTGTTGATGAGTTTATGAAGAAAAAGCATGATTATATGAAGTTTGGTGGTAGTATAAAATTCAAAGGATGTTGGAAGCTTGATTTTATGCTTTAATCTTGTTATTGGGTGGATTTGAAGAATGTTTAGTCTTGGAACTATGTTGAAATAATCATGGATGAAAAATCTATGTTGGGGCCGAAATATTGAAGAATGTTTATGTTGATGAATGTTGAAGTTGTTGATGAAAATCATGTTGTATGTTTATAGTTGGAAGATATAAAGCATGACTGTTGAAGTAGAAGTTGAAAAATAAATTTGGTGAAGATTTTGGGTTGAGGACGAAACTTGAGGATGAATTTTAAGTATGATTTTGTTAATGAAATCATGAAATAAACTTGGAATAAGCATGTTGGTAACTTTGGAAAAGTTTGGTAAAAAGCTATTTAAGAAAAACATTTTTTGTCAAAAAGAAAGGTTTTGGCCGAATTGATAAAGTGTTGAAAAGTTGAAGTTTTGGGTGGAAAGTAATAAAGTATGGTGAAATTAAGCTAAGTATGTGATTTGGGAAAGTATGGTCACTTTTGGTAAAGTTTGGGCACTTTTGGTCATTTCATGAAAATTTGGGCCAAAGTATAAAATTTGAGGAAGTTTGGGTACTTTGGTGAATTTTGGAAAGATTTGGTGATAATTGAAGCTAGTTTCAATTTATGGAAGGAATTGTGGTAAATTAAGTGAAAATGGATAAGTTGTAAGAAT
>JBBYHH010030395.1:0-16412 GCA_038382905.1 Daphne laureola
AATACGTCATCCTTACCTACCCCCTTACTGAGTACCTCTCGAGGACTCACCCCCATTACATTAATATTTTCAGGAGTTCTTGGTAAACGACCCGTGGAATAGATCTGCCTGGTCGTAAATAGATTATGGGTACCAGAGGTATGTAAATACTCCTTGATAGTGGTTCATGATTCAATTTGGGGGTAGTCTCAATTGAGATGTTATAGTGGTAATTGAATACTGAGTGAGCACGATTATGTTTGACTAACGGTTTTACTTTCCTAGTTGTGTTCAGCAGCAGCAGTATCTTGTGTGATCGACGGAGTCTTGTCAACCTGGTCATGCACGTGTAGTAAGTATATTCCTTATGGCTTAATTCGGGCTCTGTAGATGTAGCATGCATATGTAGTTAGATAACATTATTCTTATTGCTATAGTGGACTGTATATTTTTACTTTCTCGGGGAGTACTTGCCCAGTGAAATGGGCATGACTCCTTTCTGGTGCATCTGGTGTTGAGCGGAGCTCAACTATATACATGCTGTAATATTCCGCGATTTTTCGTAAAACCGTTAACTTGTTTCGGGTGGAGGTTTAGGAGGTAATTAGAAAGTCATAAAAACTTATAATGTGCTAAAAAATTAGAACTAAGTAACGAAGTTTAGTCAACTAAATAGAAAAAAAAATTAAGGGCCGGGTTTTTGGTCCGCAAAACCTTGAGTAGGTTAGTATCGACATCGCCGCCATCGCCTGCCAACGCTTTCCGTTCACACTTCCGTCTTACGCGACTGGGGTCGGGCGGTGGTGGTGACCAGCATGATTCCGATCGCCTTATCAATCTCAAGATATTGTTGAGGAAAGGCTATGTTGCTGACCAAGCATGACAACGTTGTTGATCGTGATCAACATTTATTTTGTGAAATGTTGTTCAAACAAGTTATGTTGTTGATCAACATTAAAATGTTGATTAAGCATGGAAACATTGTTGATCAAATGTAAGGAAATGTTAATCAATTATCCAGATCGACAATTATTCTGTGAATTTCAAGAAAAATCATGTTACTGATCAACAGTTAATGTTAGATCAATATCACATTGTTGATCATGTGTAAGAAGATGTTGATCAATCATATAGATCAATATTTATTTTGTCGATATTGTTCAAGATAAGTCATGTTGCTTAACAACATTTTATGTTGATCAAGCACGACAACGTTGTTGATCAGGTATAAAGAGATGTTGATCAACCATGCAGATCAATATTTATTCTGGTGACGTAGTTCAAGACAACTCATGTTGTTGTTCAACATTTAATGCTTATAAAACACGACAACGTTGTTGTTCAGGTGTAAAGAGATATTGATCAATCGTATAGATTAACATTTATTTTGGTGACGTAGTTCAAGACAACTCATGTTATTGATCAACATTTAATGCTGATAAAACACAACAACGTTATTGTTCAGGTGTAAGGAGATGTTGATCAACCATATAAATCAACATTTATTTTGGCGATATTGTTTAAGACAAACCATGTCACTCATCAACATTTAATTATGATCAAGCACGACAACGTTATTGATCAGGTGTAAGGAGATGTTGATTAACCATATATAACGCCAGTTCTGAGGGTAGGCCCCGAGAGCAATCGCGTAGGCCCCAACACCTAAAGCGGCCCAAATTCAAAAATATATGCTATACAATAAAATAAAATAAAACAACAAATTTGCGTTAATTATTCTTTCCTTTATGGCATTTCAACTCATATTCTCTCAATTTCATTTAATTATTAATCTTTCCATTTTTCAACTAAACCTATCATTAATTCAAATGAAAAATATGAAATTTTCCCCAAAATTTTAACAGTCACTTTTAATTTAAGTTTACTTTCCTAATTTATAGCAACAGGAAAAAAAAATCATCTACATTTCTATTTTTTTTATATCTTTTAACAGAAATAATTTTATTAAAGTATTAAAAAATACATAAGTTCTAGCAAAATGTTAGAACGGAAATCCGCTAAAATAAAAACCAAATTATGATAAAAAAGTAAACGAATCTAAATCTCATAAAAAAATTCTAAAATACCATCAAACTACCCCATCATGAAGAAGTAAAAAAATTGTAACTTGTATATCCTTAATTCACTATAAATTTTCAGACAACTAAGATTGATAGATAAAAAAATAAGTGCTCCAAAAATCTTAATTTACCTCTTTAATAATTAATTCCTGAAATTTCATTGTAATTTTTTTAATTGAACTATTTTTTTTGAAATTTTATAGGTGGTATCTCATTTTTTATTTTGCCTAAGATCGATGTTATTCAAGATAAATAATATTGTTGATCAATATTTAAATATATGCGACACTAGCAATATTACCTACTTAAAACGTCAGTTTCCTGAGATCTAAAATCAACAGAAATATATACTTTTTGACTAATTTTGTTACAATAATAATGTTTTAACATCTTTATACATAATATATTTAATATAGATCTTTTTTTTTCACCAAGATAAATATACGATTTTATTAATTTTTCAAAGTTGGGTACGTACCAAAAACATTGGTAAATAGTTCTGAGCACTTGACTTAATAGTAATACTCTTAAAGATATTTGTAGAGATTTTGAATTCGAATCTCCGATATCTCCAACTTTCTAGTTCTGAATGAAAAAAAAAAAAACAAATATAAATAAATAAAATAAATGGTGAGTACTGTAACGTGGCGCTTAACTTATCCTTAAAAAGTTGGTTAATTCGGTCTAACGCAAAGTTCATCACCCCTAATCAGATCATCCCTGCCTGTTGCCAATCGGTCCTACGCAGAAGATTGAAGCAAGAAATCTCCGTCGAGCCACCGACCCGCTCGATTCGTCGCTCCGCCGGCCAGCACCGACCGCTTCAATCGTCCTTCCGGCCATTATTGCTCGCTTCAGTCGCTCTGCTACCAACCCGCCCTCTTCATTCGCTTCGCGACCGGATCTAGTTCCTCCGCCGGCCCTTGCTTCCTCCATCTGTTCGAAATTGTTGGTACTGAACGAGATTCAGGGAGTAGAACTTGAAAATCGAGGCAGTGCCTGATTTGCAGAGTCCGACGCGGATATGTCCGCCTGGTTCAGGCGCGACCTTTTGAGGAAGAAGGAGCCAAACTCAAACTCAGCTCAGATTCGATCCACTCAACAACAGGAGGATCAACTTCTCGGAGTTACTCAGCAGCTAATCGATCTTGTCAAGTCCTTCACTCTTGAAACTTTCAAGAACTTCCCCTTCCAAGGTTTGGCTTTCCCTCCTCTCTTCTCTATGTTCAAGCTTCATTTGGTTCTGATTCTTGCATCTGCACAGATGAAGAGGGAACTGGCGATTCATCGGCAACTCGGTTGGGGAACGTACACAAGGATCTCTCTCAGTGGCAGGAGCGACATGCTGTGCTTGTGCTCCGAAAAGTCAATGTCTGTGACTAAACGTTGTGATCTTAACAATGGAGTTCCGATTATCACAGGTCTTATTTTCCTTTTTTCTCTGTTCTTCAGGAACTCTCGCAACTTAGGTTCAAGTTATGTCCTCGGTATATGAAGGAACACCAGTTTTGGAGGATATATTTCTCTCTTGTGAAGAGATATGTTTCAGAGTAATTTCTCTTAAACTTTTCTGATGAATGCTTTGTTACTCAGATGTCAGTTATCCTTGCCCTCTGGATTTAGCCTTTAAATTGTAAAGTGGGATCTCTTCCCTGATCATCACTCTTAGTAAATCAGGTTCATTCATGTTTATAGATCATGATAAGTTGATTGCTCAAACTAGCTCCTTATGGTTAGATGATCTGCTTGTTGGATGGGCTTGAGCAAGCTGTTACTTTATTCATCTAACCTTGGCGTAAATAATACCCTATATCATCGAGGTAGAAGTCTAGAAGACCCAAATTGAGGTGTTACTGGTTTGAGGTGGTGTCATTGCCTTCAGAATTGAGGTTCCACTATTTTTTAACTCATAGACTGGTCTCAAAGATAGTTGGGTGCCAGATATTGGAGAAATGCCCTACCTCCTCTTTTTGACCTTTCCCCCCTAGATTTCTTGAAAAACGTTTTCTATTATTTCCATATACTGAAAGATTTATTGCTTAGTGCATGCACCAATTGCAAAGTTTATCTTGGGTTTGGCCACAGATGGCTGCTTTGTCCCAATTCTTCCTTGTTCATGTTGTAAATGGTCTGTCCAAATGGACATATAAGGTAGCATCATGTCTATGTACGCAAAGTTGTTCCTTGTCTTTTATGAGAAAAAATTAACATAGTAAAGGAAAGTGTAAGTGATAAGTTTGATGTTAATCCATGTGCTCTCTGTAGCACTTCTCAGAATTCGAACCGGAATAGAAGTATGCCTCGATATTCTTGATGCCCACTTTTCTTATCATTTGGTCTTTATGTGCCCTTCCCTCTTCATGGTTACAGGTATGAAATGCATGCTGCACAATTAACTACTCTCAAAGAAAGGGAGAGAAAGGAAGCAACACTATCAAAAGCAAGTGCCTATGAAATTGAAATGTCGGAAACCAGGCAATGTAGCAACGTGCAAGAGTAGCGCCCACAACACCATGAGGACCCCGAAAAACACGGGCTAGCTTGGGGTTTCTCCAGAGTTGCAATGATTATTCTCTGTAGTCATGAGCAATCTCATGATTAAGTTGTTTGCATCAAAAAATTTAAGGTTAGATTGCATTTATAATTTGAATACTAGTAATACCGGTTAAAATTTACCGGTACTCTGAGCAAAGATGCAAAGATTCTACCCTCTGCATCTTCAAGCTTAGTTGCAATCTCTTTTAACATTGACAAGAGTGATGTTGACACATCAGGGTAGGTGAGCAGCTTTGGATGAGTGGTTCTTGCTCGTCCAAGGAAGGGTGGCGAAGGGGCTATTTCATCGTCTAAAGAGGGGCGGGTTAGCGGCAAAAGCAACTACAAGTTGTTATGACTATTGTTAATTACCTGGAAGAAGCTCTGAAGATATACTTAAACGGGCATGGCAGTGAGAAGATTCATAAGTTCTTGAAGGCAGCTGCGGAGCTGCTCGGTTTCCTCATCGATGTCTACCAAGTGAACTGTGATGGACAACATTCGAACGTGGTTAGCCAGATCAAAGATTTCTGAGTATGTATGGGAAATGTCATTGGGTATAATAGTCATGAACAACTCTCGAATAGTGATCCTCACAGCACTAGTTTCTTCATCACGGTTGAGACTTTAAAAACTAGAATAGGGTCTAATTTTAGGGATCAATGTGGTATTAGTGGGGATGATAACTCCGCTAATATCATATCGCTCTTTACAACTAAACCAAACTCAACTTTTGAAGTTCCAACTATGTCTACAAACAACTCTATTGGTTTCATGACGGAAACTAGTGTGATGAGGTTCGCCATAGTTGGGACTTAAAAAGTTAGAGCTAGGTTTAGTTTCAAGGAGCTATATGATATTAGCGGAGTTACCATCCTCATTAATACCATATCGATCCCTAAAACTAATCCCTAATTCTAGTTTTTAAAGTCTCAACCATCACAATGAAGAAACTAATGTGATGATGGTCACCATTGATGAGTTGTTCATGACTATTATACCTAATTGCATTTCTCATACCTGCTTGTAAATCTTTGATCTACCAAAAGCATTTAAGCATTTTCCATCACAGTTTGTTCGGTAGATGATGGCAATATTGAACAACTCTGCAAGCATCTTCAAGAACTAACAGATCTCATCACCATCATGTTGTCTGAGTTTATAACCATCTTCAAAGCTTCTCTTAGGAAATTAACAAAACAATAGTTGTAGCAACTTACTACTCTTGTTGCTTAGGAAGAGCCACCTACCCAAGCTTGGTTTGGACAACGAAGAAGAGTCGCTAATCCAACCTGCTTTAGATAACAAACACCCTCTCACCCATCCTGTTTTTCAACATCATTCCTTGTCAATATAATAAATCTGAGCGCAACGTTAAAAGAGATTGTTGTCAGGGCTGAAGATGCAGAAATTGGAGTGCAATTCCGGTACCTGAGATTTACCCAATAAAATTTAAGGCTATTGACTTGGAGTTTCTCTCACTAAATTACAGTACCATGTAAGCGTTGCTGGCAAGTGGCAGGCCTACAGGATGAACTCATGGAAGGAACTGAAGATGAGTACACCCACACGGTATGAGTTTAAGCTGGTGGTAGCTCTAGAATGGATCTACACAAGTAATCGTACAAAAGTACTCCATCCGTCTTTATAAACTTGAAGAATTTCGTGAAGAAACCGCTATTAAAGAATTAAGCTGTAATCTTACAACGTTCACCCAGTCACAGGTTTGTATAAAACGTGCATTTTAGATGAGTGATTATGAGACTTCCTGATTTTCGTTCACCTAGTCACAGGTTTGTATTGCTTAATAAGACTAATTAAGCTACCGTGTGAAACGAAATGTTATTTCCATCCCACAGCTCAGTTACTAAATAAATAAAAAAAAGAAAACATGCACAGCCTGTGATACATTAATACGTAAAGGAAGCAGGATGATGCAGGCATTTGTGTGGCTAGGTTATTTCCATAGCTTCACAGAGCTATCATGGCTTGCTGAAGCAACGGCACCTGTTACAGGAGACTGTGCCAGAGCAGATATTATATTCTCATGTGCAGGAATGGTCATGCTCTTATTCTCCGCCATGTTCCATAGCTCCAGAGACTGCAAAGCATCATCAACACAATAAACACCAGTCAAAGTCCATAACCAAAACCAAATTCCAGATAAAAGGGAAGAAATGAAAACCCATGAAGTGTGTTAAGACTTACAGAAATTCCTCCAATTACCAAAAGAGTTGAATAATTTGGATGGAAGACACATGAATGAAATTGGTTCCCATTGGAACCCAATTCCTGAATGCAATCTCCTGAGTTCACTGACCATACTTTTACCAAGTTGTGACTCACAGATGCCAAGTAATCTCCATTTCTGTCCCAGCAAATATAGTTCACCAGTTCAGGGTGACCCTGCAAACAATTGAGTTAGAAAACAACTGTTTCACACAACATTGTGTGATCTGAAATAAATATAGGTCACTCTCAGCCTAACAACATATGCAGTACCTGAAAAGAGTGTAGTAGCCTATCAGTTTCAACATCGAAGATGGAAACCACTTTATCACACACTGCCGCTAACAAATGTCCAGCTCTTGGATGAAATCTTACTTGAGCAGTTCCTCCCTATATCATTGATTAATTGACATTTTACACAAAAAAAAGAAAAATAATAATATGAAATACAATAAAAAGATTCTAGAGCTGGCTGTAAGCCAAGCAAACATATTAAATAAAATGCCAGACCTTGGCAAACCGTGTGCATGAGAACGTGTTGAGATTCAAATAATGAATTTCACTGTCGTTGTCACAAAAACAGAGAAGATCTGTCTTCTTAGGATGGAAATCAAGAGACATCACAGGTGAGTTGTGTCCATTGTAAGCTTGCACACAGTAGTTTGGCTGTCGCAGTAAATTTAAAGAGTTGGGTGAGAACAAATGATCATGACAAATATTGCATATAACCCTATAGGAAATAGCTAACATGTGATACTTAAGGTAGAGAAGTAAGCATGCAGATGGCTGCGTGGAGAATCCAATAGAATACAGTATGCGGGCAGAAGATTATTACATTGTTGGCGTCCCATAACCGAACACACTTGTCAACAGAAGAAGTTGCAAGCTGAGTAGAGTTGGGCCTAAAACGAACATCTGTAATAACTAGCTTATGCTCTTCAGGTGTACTCTCCGTCTGCAGCGTATCCATATTCCACAGGAGAACCTAGCACAAAGAAGAACATTTTCACCACATACCTTTTGCTGAGTAGTATCATTGCCATTATCTATGACCATAGCATTTTAAATCATGAATCATGTTTACATCTTAAGGCCCATGACCCAACTGTCATAGTCACATGGAAATAGCAGGCATTAACCTTGTTGACCATGGAGACTACCAGTTTACCTTCTTATCATGTCCAGCACTGGCAAGTAGCTTTCCGTCAGACGAAAAATGGCAACAAGTAACTTTGCTGTTTCTAGTCCGTATGCAATTAACCTCGGCGAAGGTAAAACCTGAATGAACAATTTGACATTAAAGACCAGCTGTGATTGGTAATCAAATCTTAACTAAAACAATATATACCTTTGGAAGATTCCTTCTGGTGTTCAGTGGTAGCTTGTTTTGAATTTCCGTAATTATCCCTCCCATCAACTCCTTCATGTGATAATAAACTCTCCATATTCTCATCTAGAGCATCAAACCTCTCTATATCATCCTGCATTTAATTGTAAACTCTAGACTGCAGTTAGAAATGACTTAAATTAAATTATTGAGAGAGAGAGAGAGAGAGAGAAGAAAATTTTCCATCAATACAATAATAAATATAAATAGACACAAATTTCCCTAATAATGCTCCTTCTCTTTCAAGTATGATCTTCATTACTGTTTCTTGCAAACTGAGCAACAAACATGAGTGATTGAGATAGAAATGCATTCCTCATTACAAATTTTTAAGTTAAAGCTCAAAGAAATCAAGGACATATTGAAGTATCCGTGAAATAGAGGTTATTTTTGTGACAAAGAAATGCATCATGGTTCATTGGAAGCTGTACCCATTACCCAACCTGGCAGCAGAGATATGTTTACTTTTCTTTCCCAACTTTTCTTCAATAGTGCACAGGAGAATTATTAACATGAATCTTCTACTTTCTAATGTCAAGAAGAGTAGATGGCTGTATGCTGTATGTACATTGATGGAATACTGTGAGGAACTTTAGAACCAATAAATAGCATACCAATACGTTAGATGATGTTGACAGACCTCCTGTGCCCTCTGAACCATAGAGCATCATGTTTTTGGACACATTATTAACGTGTTGTAGACTAGTTGCTGTAGCTACTCCATCACCTGGAGTGTGAGTAGATTGTGGTGAACTGGGTGAGGGGGCAACTGTGTTCCCAGTTCCGGTGCTGTTAGCAGCACCAGAAGATGACTGTTGCTTCCTTTTTCTCGTATTCTGCATTATAGTAAACCAAAGTAAACATTGATCAGTTTAATATAAAAGTCACTATAATTACACAACTTGTATTGCAAGTTAACCTGTGTTGCAGATTAAAAAAGAAAGAAAGAACACATTGTCAAGTAGTTCAATGTTCAGCTCTTAACATAAGATCCTTGAAAACATTCTCATCATAAGTACAACCTGTTGAATTTGCTGCTGCTGCTGCTGCTGCAGTTGGTCATGCTGTTGAGAAGAGGTATGCTGCATCTGGACCATTTTCATCTGTTGAAGCAAAAACAAAATCATGTCATATGCAGCATAGATTAGAGCACAATAATAAGGACAACGAACAATATCTGTGTGCATGTAGACAGACAGGAACGGGATTGTGGCATGCACGTGTGGGTAGCTGGATTAGGATGAAGAGAGCTATTCTAAAACATGTCATTAAAGCCCAAACAATCTGCAGAGAAAGAAATGTGTACTAAATTTATGCACGCTTCAACTTGGTGTAATCCTATAAGAGGTTATTTACTAAATTTCATTAACTCAGAATTCATTCCTTCCCCTTTCTGTTCCTTTTTTTTTTTTTTCCTGTCATAAATTTTTCATTCAAACAAGGACATGTCAACAGCCAACTAAACTAAATAGCTCCAATGAACCATGGAAAACAAAATTCCACATTCTAGCATGTAGATACTCAGAAGAATTCATACCTTTGGAGAGCTAGATTGGACTGGGGAACACATGGTTCCATCATTTTTAGTGGGTTGTGCATCCTTAGGATTCAAGTTACCTCTAGGCAACTGGCTATACCTACGCGGGTCAGAATCCCCAAAGTTTACTGGATTTCCAAGGTTGTTTTGGGCATGAGCGAGCTGAGATTGCAAAAGATACTGATTTTGAGTCTGCAAATTAGGTTTCTGCATTTGCATGCCCAAACTCGGCCGCAACTGATCGATTCCCTACGTGATTTACCATAAGCAATGAAGCATTCAGACACTGCTACAACACAAATTCCGATAGAATGCAACGGAGCAACAAGAACTTACCGTCAGAGGCCATCCCTTTAACGGAAGGCCGGGGACACCTTGATTCAGTCCAGAAAATGGAAGATGCAAACATGTAACGATAAGTATAATGCAGGTTAAGGAATCAGCATAACTTTTTACTTTTTCCCTCTCAAATACAAATCAAACCTAGTTTGTTCTTGTGAAAGATCTCTCAGATATGTACAGAATACTGTCTACATACCACCTAAACCAGATTTTGTCTGCAGAATTGTTTGTCCATAGATAGATGATGGATCCATTGGTAAACTCTTCTGGGTTCCAACCAAGTTGACTTCACTTTTAACATCCTGCAAGGTTACATTATGATCAATTTACGCATGGCTCAAGAACAAAGATCATCATAACTACAATTTACAGAATGATAACGAATTAAATTAGTAAAAAGAACATAGAAAATGATGCACAAAGAACAAGGTTTACAGAACTCACAGGTGTTCGGGACTGTATCTGTTGCAATGTGGCAGACATATTTCCGGAACTGTTTTGCACCAGTTGGCTGAAATAAAGATAAGAGAAAATGGTCTAGCCAGATCTGAGAAACTAAGGTAGTTACTTAGTATTAGTAGTTAAGTAACAAAGAAACAATTATTCTTGTTTATCGCTTACCCTTGATTAGTTGCTGGTTTTAGGAGGGACATCCTGTTAGCATCCATCAAGGCAGATGACGTTTCTGAATCCAATGAATGTGGATTTCTCATACGCTCCTCGTACATTTTCATGGCCAGTACACTGGCTGATGGTGGCTGTCCCATAATTCCTTCAGTATTTGGAGCATTTATGGGACTACCAAGAGAATGATGATTGGAATTACTTCTTTGCAACTGTGCATTGCGCTGCTGCATCAGTTGTATCTGCTGGAGTTGTAGCTGCTGTTGCTCCCTTGCCTTCATTTGTTGCGCCTACCCAGGAATGAAACAAGACATGATCAAATTAAAGAAAACAACACAAACCACAGAGTAGCTGCCAGGAATGAGGGACGCCAGTTGTGACGCTGATACACAAACAAAAACTCTTGCATACCTCTATATAAGCTGCAGCAGCCTCGGAATGTTTCTCATTTGTCCGAGCAATGAATATATCCCAGAAAACAGACCACCATTCAAATAGAAAACCACCTGGCGCATCAATTGCTGCAGAGAAATAAAAGTTCCCATCAAATACTCTCTACACAAGGTACAAGGAAAAACAAACAAATTGTAGAGGAAAGGAAACAAGCGTGATTCGCCGAAGCTAGTGACCATATTAAGAAATTATAACATGCTCCGTTGATCCAAATGGTGGATAATTGATGAGAAACATGAAACTATGTACATTCTTACATGACAGGATTGATCCTGCATCTTTTCTCTTCTCAATTAAAACAAACAAACCTAGAATTTAGTGCGGAAACTATCAATTAACTTGAACTTCAGTTACAGAAGAAGGGGGAAATGATACTAGTAAATAATTACCTACTGGATCGGCAGCAACCTTCCCCTCTGTCATAAAAGCTTTCGCGGATGCATGCAGTTTTCTTTTCAACAAATAATCATGAATATAAACATCAAGCCTGCAATGCAAAATAGCAGCGAAATTGAACCAAACTGCAAGCTACGAGTAAAATTGTAAGAACTTCCAGTCCGCTCAAAAACATCACTTACATCTTATCAGCTTCCCAGTTACTCTGTTGCGCCATTTTCTTTCCTCCAAAAGCAAACCACTGCGCAGATCTTCAGTAGCGGTCAGTTCAGCAAAATCCAAACGCCTCTTCTTCTCAGTTATCTTACCAGTGAGTAACCTTAAACGATCTCAATTTAAAAAATTTTAAAAACACACGCCCACCATAACTGAGCAAATAATTCACCAGGAGTGATACGAGAAAGCCGACCGAAAACGATCGAATTAAATTTTGTGGAAGAACAAACTGTGAGGATTTCTTTTGAGTGTGAGTGAAGTAGAAGCAGCTTCGGTTTTAGGTTCAGGTTCGAGTGTAGAGAGAGGAAAGCAGTCGGTCCGAATGAGGAATTTGGGATCTGTTCTTTCCATTGAACATCTACAGAAAATATACTCCCCCCATCTTAGAAAATAAACCCATAATTTTTTTAATTTATCATGAATTGATTATTAATTTTTTTATTAAATTGAATAAATTATTAAAAAAATTAAATTGTATTAATTTAATCATTGTATTCAATTTTTAATGATATTTTAAATAAAAAAATAACACAGATTGAACATAAAGATAAATCTAAAGTATCTCTAATTATTCAATTTGAAAAGAACATGGACGTTAATAGAATATTACGTCGTTTTTCTTTACCCTAATCGTGTCTGACTTTCTCGTTAATATTCTTTTAACGTATTTTTTTAATTGGACAGCTAGAGATATTTTATGTTATGCTTATCGTTCAATCTATATTGTTCTTCCGTGTGAAAAATTATTAAAATTCAAATAAAGTGATTAAATTTATACAATTTTAAAAATTTAATGATTTATTTAGTTAAATAAAAAATTTAATATCTAATTTGTGACAGATTAAAAAGTTCAAAGCCTTTTTCTTTTTTGGTGCTTTTTGCTTTCTAACTTATTATTCTGAGTAGTGTTATTTATCAAAAAGTAACATTTAAAAAAAAAAAATCCCCAATATTACTCTCACTCTCCTCTTCAATTCAATATTTTTTTACTCTTTTGTCGCTTTTTTAAGCGAACGGACAAAAACTCTCACATACTATTTTACATCTATTTTAAAAATTGTCACCTTTTTCATTGATTTTTTACCAAGACCAACACATCCTTATTTGACAGCCAATTTTGTTTGGGGCATGACGCTCGGCAATTAGCAATTTATTAAACGGTGGTTCGGAGTTTGGTTTGGAACTATAAGTAGCGGTCCTTAGCTGGCTCCAGAGCAAAACAAATGACCCGGCTTTAAGGAAGATGTCGGATGGTTATTAACATTTGGTTCCGGAACTTTACATTTTATTGCAATTTTGTCCCTATTAATGTGATTGTTTAAAATCGAACCTCAACATCATCGTATCGTTACTTTTCTTAAATGATGTTTTTTATTTTCCCAGCTTTACTAGATCATCGTATTGTTACTGATTAATCATATTTTTCCATATTAGAACATAAACTGGATTTAAAATAAGAAACTTAAATTATTAGATAGTCAGTTACATGTTTATAATTAACGTATAATTTTATTTTTAAGATATTTCTGTTGCATTATTTGAATTTATTGTCTCTTTTGTTCTTAAACAAAAATTATTGTCTCTCGCGTATACATCTTACATCAATTTTTTAAATTCTAATTTAATCTCTAATATAATATGAATTTACGAAGTTAAGTACAAATAATATATCTTGCACCATGGTCAACCCTTAGTTTGTCCTACTCTGCCTGTGTCTCGGTCCTCCTCTTCACGGAATATGTGAATGTCCAGTAAGTGATCAGTTCTCGGATTTTTTAAATATCGGGTTCAGAGCATTCAATGTTATTTTCTTTGGAATGAGAAGAGAAACCTTATTTATAGGGCTTCGTGTCACCTATTGTTTGGTATATGGTGGACGACAGAGCGGCATATGGTGTGATGTGAGAGGAGATACCATAGGATGTGAGACACGTGAAGGGAGTCGTGGAAACGGCCTCTTATAAGGTTTCCTGGAGACGGTAGTCTCGGGAAGATAGTCAAGAGGCCCATGTTCGCCAGATCAGATCTGGTATTGTGACGGACAGCATGACCATTTTGAGAATTAGCGGAGTAGTTCTCGGGGGACCGGAGGACATGTCGGGAAATCGAGAACTATTTTAGGAGGCTCACCAATCGTGTTTACATAAATTTTTATAGTATTTAAATTGATTGAACACTTAAATTATTATTTTTGCTTAATGCTTCATCCGTTTCACGTATTTGATTTTCGATATTGTTTGAATTTTTTTTTTAATAAAATTAACATACTAAAAAGGTCTAAAAACATTTTTCAAATCTATTTTTTCAAAGCTATTAATCATAATTAAAGTAGGATAAGGGGAGTAAATCATGTTTGTGAGATAACTCTTACAAATGGCTACTCTATAATAATGGAATTTGCAAACAAAGTAAAGTTGTAGGGCTTGAGTTGTTATTTACTCATGCTGTGCATTACCTTTGCTAGTGGGAAATGGGTACACGTAGCTATGGCACGCGCAAACTCGTGAAGTGCGGGTTGTTTTAACAACCGGACCCAGAGCAGAACCGTCCAAACACTGGTTTATGATTTAAGAGTGTTTTCCAAGAATCAAAAAAATCATCGCTTATAAAAAATTAACATATTTCTAATTTTTTTCTCTTAAATCTATTTCTATCTTTTTCTTCTCAAATTTAAATCACATCCACTTTTGTGTCAGTTTTTTTTGTTCAAACACACTCTAAAATCTGTGCAATTGTTTGGTTTATCGGTTTAATCGGTTACTTTCTTTAAGTTAATTACCATTATTCATTGTATAAAACTTTCATGAAATAATTTAAACATAAAACATTAGTGCACATTTTCTATATTAAAATAGTAATTTAAAATTTGAACTAGTCTTATTTTATGTAATAACCTTAAAAATTATGATCCAAAATAATATTTTAGAACATAATAAATTTTATTTCGTGTGTTTTGTTATGTTGTAATTTAGTTTTTAAGTAGGTGATCTTAAATTTTAGTTTTTAAGTAGGTGATCTTTTTAAGGAATTAAAAGTATTAATTAATTAATTAATTATAGTAAATAAGTAATACTAATTAATTAGTTAAGTAATTAATTAATAAATTTATAAAAAAAAAAAACGAAAAACAAAAAGTCGGCGTGGCGTGTTAACCGCCGGCCATCCTCCACGCTTCTGCCACCCTCCTCTTCCATCCATCAATACATCCTCCAAGTTTCCATCATCACCCAGCCCCTGTCAATTCATCCTCTAGCTTTAAATAGGAGTGAATTGAAGTTGTAATTGCACCTGAAACAAAAAACAAAAAAAATAAAAAAGAAAAGGAAGAAGAAGAAACAGATTGGAGCCTTCGATCCACCTCTCCAGCCCCTCACACCGCCAACCGATCACCGGAAAGTGATCTCCCGCCGCCGGCGCTTCACCCTGACCAAAGCCCGCCTCCGTAACTTTCAGCGCCGCCGTCGCAACCAGCTGCGGCCAGATCCACGAAGAAGAAGACCGGTGCTGCTTGTGTTTTAGTTTTTGCGTAAATAAGAATCCCCGCCCCGAAAAAAAAAGAAAAGATGAACTCAACTAATTATAAAATTATTCAAAAATAAAAAGTAAATTACTACTAAAAAAAGAAATACATAAAAAATGAAAAATAATAGATAAGAAGAAATGCGACTTCCGAATTTCCATTTCATATAATAATAATCGAGAAACCTTCTCTTTTTCTTTTTTCATAATTTTTATTTTATGATTTTTTTAATTTTAGAACATATATTAACTCATATATTCTTTTCGATCATTTCAATTGTAATTATAATTTATTTTTTAATTTTATTAGTCGATGAAGTCGTAGCACTATATGATTCATCAGAAAGGGGTATGATAGTTAGTCCTTTTTCCTGAACATTTCTCCTTGTTTCACAGCCTCTTAGTTTCATAACGTATGGAGTTTAAAACCTTTCTTTTTTTTAGGCACTAAAGCTATATTTTTTTTTTTTTTTTTTTAATTTAGTTAGTTATTTTAAATGTTTATTGTTTTATTTTTTTTAAGCATGCTCACTTTTTCTTTAAAAGTTTTCTACTTTTATTTTCTTTTTGCAAACTTTATTTTTGTTTCTTTTTTTTTATATAGTTGTAAAATTATATTTTCTTACTTTGAGGTTTTGTTTATAAATCCTTATTAGTGTTTTAAAAACTTTATAATTTTTTGTTTTCAACTTTTAATTTGTTTAAAGTATTAAATATTAATTTTATGTGCATAAAAATATTTTCTTGTTCATAAAAATTAGTTGTTGTGACTAAAAGCCCTCTAAAAGTTCTCGGACTTCTCTTTTTGACCAAAACTTTATCTTGAACCATCTTAGACCATTATAAAACCGTAAAAGTCTCCGTTCTTTTTCCGTAAATCTTACTGGCTGGTACCGATAAGGTTTCACTTGCAGAATCTCATAGAATATTTCGTTAAATTCTTATTATCGCTAGGTCCTCGACTCTAAACACCAACTTCAACCGATGTTTCTAACCATTCTCGATCTATAGCTGACGCCTACTCCCGGCTACATCCAAATAAGGGGTAGTGTACGGGGTTTTCACTATAGTTCTCTTTCGTGTTCATAAATAAGATATCGAATAATGAATTATA
>JBBYHH010030506.1:0-16410 GCA_038382905.1 Daphne laureola
AAAAGTGGTTGTTTTCATCCATTTCTCCTTTGACATGGAAAATCTAAAAACCCACGTAAGTACTGGAAAAATACTTTTAAGGTTCTTGATTTAAAGGTAAAAATATAGGACTTTTTCACCCTTATCATGCCATCAACCTAACATTTACTAGTCCCGAAGGAATCCTACATGCAACTACCTCTACATGCTTGATTATAAGTGCAAAAGTCTAGAATAAGTAAACAAGCAACAATAAAAAAGAAAATAAATTAAGCATGCTACCAACCTTATGTCAAGTCATTTCTCAAGCCAAAAGTCATTCTCAATAATTTAAGAATTCAGTTAAACGGCTTTTGGAACTTTTCTTTATATGTTATAAAATGGAGGGTCACTCTCTTAGTGTTTACTCTCTTTTTAATTAAGAGAAATGTTATGTCATTGTGTGAAGTGATCTTAAATTCAATATTTTTACCATAAGCTTGCACTACGTGGTGGAAACAAATTAATATGGTTGTTAAGCATTGACACGACATTATATAATGCGGCGATGACCGCGTTAAACATCACCACATTGTTTGGGCTAATGCGGCCCTGGATGAATTATGTAATGCGGCCTCAATGGAAAAGGACCACATTACACATTTTTATTAATAAATTTTTTGAATGGATAGGGATGAAATATTCATCTAGATTCATCCTAGTTCAACAAAAACTCAACAAGAACCCAGATTCAAAAGAACAAACTCAAACTTTTTTTTCTTCCAGTTCTTACAATTTCTCGAACCAACAACTCGGAATGACTAATATACAACATCTAAGATCAAACACGAAACTAAAAGAAAAGAAAAGTACCTAGATCTACATTTCCACAACATAAAAAAAATCAGATCTAGAATTCTAACACCTGAAAAAGCGTTGATGAACTAGATCTGTAGACATCATGGTCATCTCCCACCTCATATATTGTGGTTTTGGAGAAATCGATCGTCTCCGGCAGCAGAATGGCAGCGTGACCGAGGAGGAAACACGAGGGGCAATGGTGATGAAGGGTCGTGATGAAACTAAAGTGGAGAAGCCAAGCCGCTAGGCAATGGCTCTCTAGGTTTCACAGACATAGTGTGAGGCTTGATTTTTTCTAGAATATTCGTTTTACTTTTATTTAGATTTCATCTATTTTTTTAATAGAAAATGATATTTTCCTTGATGAAAAGTCTTAACAAAGTAAGGCGAAGCAAAAGAAACAAATAAGTAGAACACAATGTCACAAACGTCCCTAAACAAAATGGTATCAGCGTATCATGGTAGCGCGCTAGCGAGAAGGGAAAAAGCAAAGACTGCACAAGAGAAACAAAAGTCCCACAAAACTGACACCTATGGAACAAAACAAAATAAACTAAAGAAAATGAAAATATGTTCCAGAAACAAGCAAAAAGAAGACATTAAACTCAGGTCCGTAAGCTACGCAAGGAATGTCAGGCCGACCCTACACCCAACAAATCTTGAGGACGCAGAGTCGTGGTGATGGGTGAGGGGAACAACCCAACCCCACCAGACCAAATTATGCAACCGAACCATGAGGCTTGGCATTCCCTATACAAAGAAACTTGTCCTTCAACGCCGACACCAGAACAAAGGCCAAGGTCAGAGATCGAAGGCCAGAAGCGTGCCCTCAGACAATGAACAATGACTTTACATGGCAGGAGAGTCCATTCTTATACAACATCATGGAGCGAAGATGGAAAGGGTCCTAAGGCACTCCAGCCCACTCAAACAAGCTACCATCACACCAAAAGAAGCAGACCCATCGAAAAACACAGAGAGATGACGAGTCCGCAATGAATCCAACGGAAACAGCAGAGATGGTGACACGATATGCTAACCAAAATTTAGAAACACATGGTAGCTGACGATCCAACAAAAGGCACATAATCATGAGTCCACCACAAGACTGGCCCCACCACCAAAAGAAGGCACCGTTAAAATGAACCTCAGCAAGGGCGAGGCAGACATCTGACTGCCGAAACCTCCAGACAAAACTGAAACCACTAATCAACAGTGCAAGCTCTACGACAAGAACTAGAGAAGCTTCTCACGCAATGAGAGGCTTCAGGAAGAAATTATGAGCTTATCATCGATGAAAGATGAGACTTGATGACAAGCCAGCACCGTTGGAGTCGCTAGCACCTAGAAACCCTAAGAGAGCCATTGATGTTTACATTCTATCTATAAGTGATTTATAAACTAGTATAATTTGTTACTCTTACATATGAATCATGCAATTCAATTTTTGTCATATGATAAGCATCCAAAAATGCTATATTTTTTTATCTCCAAAACATGTACTTTAATGATAGTTTTCTAGTACTTGGCATGGGCCGGAGTAACTTTTATAGGAAAATGTCAGGGTGAAAAATGGCAAAACAAACACTTTTGGGGCATTTTTGAACATGAAGAATGTAGACACAACCAAAGTTCAAGGGCCTAATTGCAAAAAGGAGAAGAAATTGAGCAAAAAGCTTTCTGAAGACCAGGGTGACCGACGGGGAGACTAGTGGAAATCTAGGGTGCGATCTCGCCGCCTGATGCTCAACTCAAGTCGCTGCCAAGGTCAGAAAAAATTCTTAGACCGGGCGACCGGCGGGACGAGCATCACATATATGTTGTGTGATCTCCTCATCCAAATGGGAAATTTAACTTTGAAAACAAGTGGGAATGGGACGGGGCGATCGACGGGGCGACAAGCTTGAAATAGCGGTGTGATTGCCCCACCTATGAAACACTAGATCCTCATCCTTCCCTATAAATAGACCTCTTCCTCTCCACTTCACACATCCATCCACACTTCCTACCACCACCTCTTCACTCTTTAACCATCTAGGCCTTTGTTTGTGGAGCTTTGCTCCCTTACACTTCTTCTTCCCATTTCTCTTCTCTTACATCCTTTTTCCTTTTTCGTATTCATATTTGATATGAACCTATCAATTAGATGCCCGAGTAACCAGAGTGAAGTAGACCATGACCTATAAAATACGAAGAGAAGATGATTCAGGCAGAGAAAATATGAAAGGTGGGAGTGTGTAGTATCTACATTTTGTGTGGTAGGTACCACCCAATATATAGGGTGGTACTAGGCCCTTTAAAGAGGGCGTGATCCATGGGATTTGAGCATTTATGGTGGTTACATTTGAGGAGAGCCGTTATAGGTGTTGAGAGGATGTTTGACATCCGTCGAAGGTGCCTCGTACGAGGCTGATCATGTATGAGGCTGGTCATTGTGGAGGTGCATGTAGCTTGAGGCTTTGTGTGGGCCCTTTTGGATATCCATATCAGTATGTCCTCCATCCGAATGGCGGAGGATGGGTTGTTGGGCCCCCGTGTTCATTTTTACCCTTTGGTTGGGCCCAGGTTTGTGGTGGCCCAATTTGGCCATTGAGGCGGTTGCTATGCAGTTTTACTACCCAAGTGGGGTACGCTTTTATTGCGTGTCTCGCATTTATTGGCAATTATGCCTTTTTACCATTGGTAATTATGGGATGAAGGTGAAATGTTTTTTTGCCTTGGTTTAAAAGAAAATTTTAAGTATGAGAGAGATTCACTTTACTGTTCTTCGCTTTCGAATTGTTTTTCGTGCGAACTTGGTGATTCCATTTTCTTACTTTTTCGAAGCGTTTGTTAGAAGGTTTTCGTGGTGATTTTCCCTTTTAGAGCTTTAGTCGACTTTGATATTCGAGGTAATTTGTGGTTTCCCCCTTTTTATGCTCTTTGATGTACCTCGTCGATTTTGGGGTTTTGGGGTTGTTTTGTGTTGGGAGAAAAACAATGTCGATTCTTTGGGGTTACGCTTTGATTTCTTCCCTCTTTTCATTTTTGAATTTCTAGATGACCTCCAAGGTTTCTGACATTCCCGTTATCAGTCCGGATGTTGGGACGTCGTGGGGGAAAAACGCAATGATGGAGAAGAGGATGGAGGATCTCTGCCAGGGCCAGCATGTTTATATGGGTTTGGAGGATTCGTCTAGCAGTAAGAGACTGCATATGATGGTGGTGTACGAGGCTCATCTGAAGGATGGCCTTCGTTTTCCTCAGTGCCCCTTCTACTTCAGCTTTGTGAGTTTTGGGGGATTTGTCCGGGGCAGCTGGTACCTAATGTGTTTACGACGATCAATGCGTTTGTTTTGGCATGTCATCTTGCTGGGGTGAGCCCACTGTCGGAGGTGTTCGTTCAATTCTATCGACTTACGAGGCCCAGAAATTGAGTGTTTTGTCAGTTGGCGCCAATGGAGCTGCAAGTGGAGGGTGGTAAGTTTCACCACATCATTGTGTTTGCGGAGACCACGAGTTCGTGGGGTTCGTGGAAGCCCTAATTTTTCTTCATCTTAATTGATGACAGATGAAGGTTTCTGGCATATTTTTTGGTGATTGATCGACCAACCTCACATGTATGAGAGACCGACCATTTGGAAGGACACCGAGGGAGCTAGATCTTTTTTGAAGCTGCTGGAGTGGATTTTAATGGTGATTAGGATTGAGGAAGTGGAGAGTTCCTTCCCTTTCGTGTTGGCCTCGATGGACGAGGTAGTGCTCCGTACCAACGGGGTGAGCTGTGCTCATAACATGACGGGGCATGAGGATTCCCTTGAGGTATGGGTCGAGGGGTTGTCGGGTGACCTCGTGGAGAGGTTCCATAAGGATTTTACATGTCCTTCGAGTAAGGGCTTTGTCAATTCTTCTTCGTATTTTTGTATGTTTTGCGTTATTGTATTTGATTATTTATGTTGTTATTTTTTAGGAAAAATGTTGGCCCCTGAGAGCATGTTCCTTAAGAAGAAGAAACTAAGAGAGGTCGTGATGAGGAGGGCAGCGGAGCCTTATCCTGTGGAGCCAGAGAAATGTGTTTTTGAGGACCCTATAGATGATTCATCTGGAGGGACCGTTCCCCCTGGCCAGATTGTCACGAAGGCAATGCCTATGGCAATTGTGGCACCAACTTTAGCGGTGGAGATAAGTGAAGAGTCGGTAGAGTCTGCTCAGCTTGTAAGGAAATGGCCTCGATTAATGCTTGATGGTGAGTTTTGTTCCTTTTTGCTTTATTTCACTGTATTTTGTAAAGACTAATTTTCCTTGTTTGCATATAAGGAAGGTAAGAAGGCTAAGGCATCTGGTTCGGGACCAGAGATGTTCGTTCCTCGTGTTGACAAGGGGAAGGGCATCATGTTGGATGTCGAGGCATCTGAGCCAGTGATGGAGTGTAGTGCCCTTACTGGCTTTATGGCAGACGGGCGCAGGACTGCTCTGAGGGTGGCCCCTGTTGTCGAGGTTGCTCAGCCTCATTTCTCTAGAGAGTTGGAGCCTCAGTTCAACCCTGGTCGGATCAAGGACCTGGCGAGGATGGAGAGGCGCTCCTTCTCTGATTCGCAAGGATGGCCATTGGAGGAGGCATGAGAGCCCTTCTTTAATGTTTCTCAAGGGGACTCCATCCTCGAGGATGGTAATGATGTTTGGTCTTGTATTGCAGAAGGGTTGTTCTTACACCGAGATATGCAACATGTGGACAGGTCAAAATCATTGGCCGAGAAGATGGCACATGAGTTGATCGGCCATCTTATCCATGTAAGTTGCCTCGGAGTCTTTTTGTTTTTCTTCTGTTGTGTATATTGTTCTCTATAGTTACTCTTTTGTTTTTTATTCAGGTGGTTGCACTGTCACATGGAGTTTACGAGAAAAGTGTGCAAGGTCGGTTGATGACCCATGCCCTTCACGCACATATATCGAGCATGGAGGAGACGGCTAAGGCTTTGGAGAAGGTTGAGAAGCTGAAGCTGGAGCTCGAGGCTAGCAGAGTACAAGTAGACCTGCTAAAGAAGACCCACTGGTTTAAGCTGGGTCAGCTGCATGAGAAGGTTAAGGTAATTTCTCATGCAAAGGAGTCAGCTCGAAAGAGTTTGGTGACTTAACAGATTTTGGCAAGCTTCTATAAGCTGGAGTCGGACCAGAAAGATCTGGCCATCCAAGAATTGAAAAAAGAGTTGCAGCAGAAGGATGTTGTTATCGATGGGCTTTCAAAAAGATGCCTCGGAAAGGATGAGCTCATCATGGAGCTTTCTTCTTGAGTTTCAAATGCGGCATTAGCTGGCTCGAGTTGCATGCAAGAAGTTCGAGGAGTGCACCTTGTTCTTAAGTTAGTTGACTAGGTTGACAATTGAGGACTTACGTTGTTTAGAGCAGTTTTGTAAACTTTATTTATTTGAGGGGGGAGTTTAGATCCCCCTTGTTTTGTTAAGTTTTTAGCTAATAGGTTGCCTCGTGTCGAGGCGGTTGTGCAGCGTGGGCCATCGAGGCGTAAGAGCAGTGTCCCTTGTCTTTGGTTGAAGGTTTCTTGAGGTGCCTTCACCAAATCGAGGCTTTAGGATTAGTGGTGGATTATCAGAGTTTGGACGCTACGTGCATTGTCGAGTTTGATACTGCCACTTTATTTCGGTTAGGAGTCGAGGGTTAGAGGTTGGGTCCTCAGTTCCCTTACAAACTATTGGATCCTCCAGTGCCCGAGGCAATTAAGGGTCCTGTTGAGGGGGTGCCCCTTTGGTAGCAGATGTAGGTAAGGTTGAAGATCCTTTGAATGATGGAGGCTCCAAATAGGTTGTAGATGCCCTTCCTTATTTTCTTGTATTAATGCAATTTGCACTTATTCTGGTGTTGAAAAAGTTGTTTTTTCATTATGTTGGACTTTTAAAATTTGTACTTGTAAGAAAACTTGTTTGGAGATGATTGGAATGATCCCTTATATTGGATCTATACTATGAATGTACATATTCTGGAGATGAAATTTGTTATTTCATATAATTTGGAATATCTGTTTACACATAGTAGGGTCGGAGATCATCTTGATGATAGTTGTGCTTTAAAAGCTTTCCTATTGAGTCCTTCAATGTAAAAACTCCTTCTCTGTCTTTGCTGTGTATGATGTAAGGACCTTCCCAATTTGGTCCGAGGGTGTCTTGACCTGGGTTGCGACTAGTTAGCTCTGACTTGAGTAGAACGAGGGAGCCCAAGTGTATATTTTTTGGTCGGACTTTTGAGTTATGATCATGTATTGCTCTTTGTCTTAGGACCATCATTCGCAATCGGGCACCCTCTCGGGCTTCTTCGATTAGATCGAGATGTGCCCTTAAACCTTTTACATTGAAAGGTGCATCGTAGTAGAGGGTTCTGATTATAGGCACATCAATCTCAATAGGGAGCAGGGCGTCTAAACCGTATACAAGGGTGAACGGTGTTTCTCCGGTTGGGCCTCGCGAGGTGGTTCTATAATCCCATAGGACTGTTGGGAGTTCCTCGACCCATTTTCCTTTTGATTGGTCTAGGCATTTCTTCAAACCTTCCTTAATGGTTTGGTTGGAGACTTTGACTTATCCATTGGACTGAGGATGAGCGACATGGGTGTACAACATCTGGATGTTCATTGTGACTGCCCAGTCCTTAACCTTTTTGCTTGTAAATTATGTCCCGTTATCTTTTATTATGGCTCGTGGTGTACCATATTGTGATACAAAGTTGTGCCAAAGGAATTTTACGATATTTGTGGTGGTGATCGTTGTTAATGGTTCAACCTCGATCCATTTGGTGAAGTAGTCAACTGTTACGATGCAGAATTTGAATTGGTCTGGGGCTCGAGGCATGAGACCAATGAGGTCGAGGCCCTATAGTACGAAAGGAATAGGGTAGGTTTCAGTGACAATTTTTGTGGATGGGATACTTTGTATCCTGGAATTAATTTGGCATTGGTGACACTTTTGCACGAGATCATAGGCGTCCTTCTTCAGTGTTGGCCAATAATATCTGAGGCGCATGCATTTGTTAGCCAATGCATTGGACCCAATGTGGGCTCCGCAGACCCCTGAGTGAACTTCGTTATGTACTTTGGATGCAGCGGTATTATTGAGACATTTCTGGAGAGGTTGGAGTAACCCCTTCGCCATCATGTTCCATCGATAATGACATGTTTAATGGATGCTAGTCGTATCTTCTTTTGTTGGGCTAGGGTTCTATCGAGGTGGCCAGTTTGTAGATATTATAGTATTAGCCATCGCCAATCGGTGGAAGGTGTTGCTTGAACTATGTGAATATGATGGATAGATGCTTGTGCAATCGTCTCTATGAATGATTTGAGTCGGACCTTGGAGAGTTTATCCGCCCGTGTATTCTGGTCCCTTGGTACTTCGAACTATCCTTCGAGACTTTTAACAAAGTTAAGATATTTGGACAACGTGGAATCTTTGCATTCTGTTGGGTCGTTACCTTGGCAGACCATGAGCTAGGAGTCACTGTGGACGGTTAGGCGGTGGAGGCTAGCTTTGAGGGATGTCTTAAGACCTGAGACGAGTGCCTCATATTCAGCGACATTGTTAGTTACTGAGAATTAAAAAGCGACCCTTAGGTCTTTTTCCATGCCATGAGGTCCTTGGATATATATGCCCCCTCTTAGGTGCCCTGTCCCCGAGGCTCCATCGACGTACATGTTCCACTCTGGTGGAGTCGGTTCGACAGCTGGTAGTTGAGATGGTTCTTTAGGTGGGTGGTTGGGGAGTTCTACCATGAAGTCCGCTAAAGCCTGAGATTTTATGGCTTTTATGGTTCAAACTTGATGTCGTACTCACTGAGTTCGACACACTATCGTGCTAGTCGACTTTAATATTATGGGCGTCGTAGGATGTCTTTGATTTGGAGGTCTGTGCGGATTTTGACTGTATGTGCTTAGAAATATGGCCGAAGCTTTCTTGCTGCCATTACGAGGGCGAAATTTGTCTTCTGTAGTGGTGGATAATTGATTTCTGCCCATAGTAATGTGTGGCTTGTGTAGTAGACATACCATTGTTTGTCCTTTTCTTCTTTAACAAGGACGAGAAAGATAGTATCATTGGAGGTGGCCAAGTAAATGACCAATTCATCGCCCATCTGAGGACATTTGAGCGTTGCAAGGTCGTGGAGTTGCTTCTTAATGGGTTCAAGCGTTGTTTGGCAGTGTGTAGTCCATTGAAAGGCCTTCTTTTTTCGAAGCTGCTTGAAAAAAGGCTTGCATTTGTCCCCGAGTTTAGAGATAAAATGGCTTAAGGCGACAATCCTGCCAGTCAACTATTAAACATCCTTAATGTTTGTTGGAGTCGGCATTTGGGTGATTGCCCGATCTTCTTCAATTTTGCATCTATGCCTCGTTCGGAGATCATATATCCCAGGAATTTTCCGGTGCCCACAAAGAAGGATCATTTTCCCGGATTTAGTTTCATGTTGTATCTTTGTAAGGATTGAAAAGTTTCCTCTAGATCGGCAAGGTGGTCCTCGAAGCTCATACTTTTGACTATCACGTTGTCGATGTAGGCCTCGAGGTTACATTGAATTTGGTGGGCGAAGAACTTGTTCATCAGTCGTTGGTATGTTGGCCTTGCATTTTTTAGGCCAAAGGGCATTCGAACGTAGTAGTATACATCGTCGCCTGTTTTGAAGGCTATTTTTTGAGCATCGTCGGGGTCCATGTAGATTTGTGATACCCTTTCTTGGGGTCCAGGAACGTCAAGTACTTGTATTTGGATGTTGCATCGACTACGTGGTCGATGATGGGAAGAGGGTAAGGATCCTTTGGACAATGGACATTAAGTCTGGTGTGTTGAAATAATATTCTTGAGTTACTAATTAGTCACAAAATAAAAATAAAATAAAATAAAATAATGGTTTAAATTTAATAAAACTGTTTGTTTACCATGGATAATAGAAAGTCATGTTAGTGGTTAATGTCAAGTTAATGAGTCAGTTTATTGCTAAATTAATGGTTTATTTATGTTTACTATTTGTGATTTCAAGAGTCACTTTTATGTATAAATAGGGATGCATAGTCATGAATAAAATTTAAGGTTTTCTAGATGTTCTTTATCATGTTTGTTTCTTTTCTTCTCAAGTTCTTTTCATATTCACAAAAACATCAACAAATTGGTATCAGAGCATGATAGATAGATCTTGAGGGACCTATGCCACAAATACACAATCATAACCCATACAAATCAAGGCACAACACATGAAGAATACTTCATTCAGTAACTTGTCTCCTCCAACCTTCGATGGAACCAATTACCAAATGTGGTCCATCCGGATGCAAGCTTTCCTAGAGGCTACAGATCTTTGGGAAGTGGTTGAGAAAGAACAAGAAGAAGATCCAGATCATCCTACAACTCAACAACAAATGAAGAAGCAGAATGAGGAAAAGAAAAAAATGTCCAAAGCCAAAGCTACACTCTTTGCAAGTGTATCTTCAATCGCATCATGTCTCTACAAGATCCTAATGCTATATGGAACTACCTTTAGAAGGAATATGCAGGCAGTGATAAGGTAAAGAATATGAAGGCTTTTGATCTAATGAGAGAGTTTGAAGCTGAAAAGATGAATTATAACGAGACAGTGCAAGAATATTTTGATAGGTTACTAGAGCTTGCAAATAGGATCAGACTCTTAGGCACAAAATTGAAGGATAAAAGGCTAGTACAAAAGATTTTGGTTACTGTTCCTGAAAGATTTGAAGCTACACTTGCCTCACTAGAAAACTCAAAGAACCTTATGTCCATTACACTATCTGAATTGTTGGAGGCTTTGCAAGCTGGTGAACAACGGAGACTCATGTGGCAACCGCAATAGGGTTCCATAGCAGGTGCTCTTGTTACTAATAATACATCAAAAAAGAAGACAACAACATGCCCCCACTGGAGAAAGATCAACCATAAGCCTGAATCATGTTGGTGGCGGCCAGACACAAGGTGCAACAAGTGTGGACAGCTTGGCCACATTGAGAAAATTTGTAAAGGGATGCAACTACAAGCAAGTCAAGCTAAGCCAACAGAAGTTCAAGATGAGGAGGAGCTTTTTCTATGAATATACAACTTCAAGAACAAGGAGGAGTGTTGAAATAATGTTCTTAAGTTGCTAATTAGTCACAAAATAAAAATAAAATAAAATAATGAATTAAATTTAATAAAACTGTTTGTTTACCATGGATAATAGAAAGTCATGTTAGTGTTAATGTCGAGTTAATGTCAAGTTAATGAGTAAGTTTATTGCTAAATTAATGGTTTATTTATGTTTACTATTTGCGATTTCAAGAGTCACTTTTATGTATAAATAGGGATGCATAGTCGTGAATAAAATTTAAGGTTTTCTACATGTTCTTTATCATGTTTCTTTCTTTTCTTCTCAAGTTCTTTTCATATTCACAAAACAACCAACAAAATCAACGCACAGACGTCAGTCGCCGCTAGATTTGTCAGCAAGCACTATGTTAGCGACACAGTCCGAGTAGTGAAGTTCCTTTATTATATTGGCATCGATGAGTTTCTGAACTTCCTCTTTTACAAATTTCTTTCTATCTGAGGTCATGCCTCGTATTTTCTACTTAATCGGTCTAGAATCCGAAAATACATTTAATTTGTGAGTGATGACTGAAGGGTTTACGTCAGGAGATCTTTTAATTCCTAGGCGAAAACGTCCAAATTGGAGTGGAGTAAGTGGATAAGGGCGACTTTTTCCTTGCCATTGAGATCCTTTCCGATCTTGAATTTCTTCCCTGGTACTATCTCCACTTCTTCGGTGATGTCACTAAGATGAGGAGTGTCATCCATATCCATCGGTTAGGTGTTGGACGAGGAGGCGTTGACATCAATGGTGGATTTGAGAGTAGCGATGTAGTTGGTGCGGGATGCCTTCTGGTCGATATATATGTAGGCATCACCTCGCGGAGTTTTGAAGGGGATAGTGAGGGAACGTATGTCACATCGCATATGGAATTTGAGCTGACTGGGGTGGCTGATGATGGCGTTGAGTGCAGAGGGTACGTCTATAATGAGAAACTCTGCCATGATGGAATGGTAGTGGAGAGTCTGAAAGAGTGTATCCCCGATGAGCATGAGAGGGAGGGTGATGACGCCTGAGGTAGGTACGACGTCGCGGACGATACTGAAGGAGTGGGTCGGAACTGTCTTTGACACAGGAAAGTGAAATCTTTAGTTTTTCCAGCATTTCCTTGAAGAGGACATTCATGTTTTCCCAGCATCTCCTTGAAGAGGATATTTGTCTTTGGCATGTAGATGACGTTCTGCTTCTGATGGTCAATCTGTAGGATTTCCAAGGTATAACATTTTCTATCGGAGGAACCCTCAGATTTGATGAGCATGTGAATTGTGCCCACTGCCGGAGGAACATGGAGGTTTGCCCAACAAGGGTTGTTATGGCGGCAATGGCTTTTGTCCCTATCATCCTGATCATCGTCGCACCTCCGAGCCTTTGGTAGGTCTTTTGGAGGCACTTCAGAATGATTGAGGTATTCTTTGAGTTTACCCTCATTGATCATCTCGGATATGAGATGTTTTAACTGCTAACAACCTGTAATGTCATGGCCTCGGTCCTTGTGATAGTTACAGAACTTGTCGAGTCCTTTGTTTGTTTTGTGCTGGATTAGTTGCGGCCACCGAGACACTTTGTTATGCTTTTCCAACATGAGGAGAATGTTGGTTCGGGTATCCCGAAGGGGTGGCTTTGGTTTGTTGCTCGAGGATGAGTATCTGGAGGAAAATGACCCTTTGTCATATTTGTGGTGCTTGTCCACTGTAGAGGAGGAGGGTCGGTGGGTGGGGCGGTTGATTTCTTTAGAATTCATGAACCTTGTAGCTCAGTCCATGAACTCACCTATTGAGGTCACGGGGTTCTCGTTCATGTTGTATGCAAGGCGAGATTCACTCTGCAGGCCTTGTGTGATAGCGATGAGTTGCATATCCGTGGATAGGCCTTGGACCTGGACAGTCTCGGATTGGAAGCATTTTACGTAATCTCAGAGATATTTGTCTTTTTTTTGTCGTACCTTGAGAAGATGCGCCACCATTTTGGGAGGCGCACGAGATCCCATGAAGTGTCATAAAAATGTTATGGCTAGGTTTTTGAAGCATTTAAAGCGTTGGTCTCAAAGCGTGCCAAACCAAGTAGAGGCGGATTCCTTTAGAGTGGAGCTAAATGCTTTGCATAGGATAGCGTCGTATGCCCGTGCCATCTCTATTTGGGAAACATAATAGGGAAGGTGGTCAATAGGGTCGGACAAGCCGTCATAATTTTCATAGTAGGCATTCAGAAACCGTCAGGGGCCTTGACTGCGATGACAGCCTCGGTGAAGGGTTGCGTTAGGAGCACCTCAATATCATCGAAGGCTTGATTCTAGGGCTTTACCTGTGCCTCGACTAGGCTCAGACGATGCATTAGGTCATCGACATTGAAATTCCCCACGGCAGAGTTTTTGGCCCGGCTGGTGGTGTTGGAATTAGCCTCATTTGCAGCGGGTGGAACGCCTCGAAGATTGGTGATTTCGGCTCGAATGGTTTGGACCATAAGAGCTTTCATATCCCGAATGATTTTGGATTGGATCAGTTCCATCTGGGCGGGATCGATGATCGGTCGAGATTGAATTGGCATCTTTCACTTGGATATTTTTGTTGTTGGTGTTGTTCTTTCGTGTTCTTGTCATTGATGCCGACGTTGAATTGCTGGATAGAAAAAGGATGTGGTCGTGGGTTCGTTTCCGATAGACAGTGCCAAATTGATATGAACCTATCAATTAGCTTCCCGAGTAACCAGAGTGAAGTAGACCACGACATGCAAAATACGAAGAGAAAAGGATTCAGGCAGAGAAAAGCTGGAAGGTGGGGGTGTGTAGTATCTACCTTTTGTGTGGTAGGACCCAATATATAAGGTGGTATCGGGCCCTTTAAGAAGGGCATGATCCATACGATCTGAGCTTTTATAGTGGCTGCGTTTGAGGAGAGCCGTTATAGGCGTTGATGGAATGTTTGACATCCGTGAGAGTTTAATGTGGGGGGAGGTTGTCGCTCCCCCAAATGTATCTGTCGAAGGTGCCTCGTATGAGGCTGGTTGTTGTGGAGCTGCCTCGTAGCTTGGGACTTTGTGTGGACCCTTTTGGATATCCATATCAATATTTATGTGTTCTAGTTTATTTTTCTTTCCGTTGTTTATTTATGCTATGTAATATGGATTGAGGAATTTTTAGAAGATAATGAAAACAAAGTTTCTCTTCTCTTTATCTCTCAATTTCTGAGTTCTTTTGATCCATATTCTATCTACTATTTGTTATGTTGAACTATTGGTAGTTCTCATTACTCTTGTGGGACCCTAGCACGAAAAGTTTCTAGAGATCTTCGGATGTAAGGGTAAGATTATGCAAGTAGAAGGAAGATATGAGCTTAAAAAGAGTGGAAGGGCACAAAAGTATTGTTACAACCCCAAACCCATCTTATGTGTGGTAGTGATGCATCGAGAGACTGCTGCTAGATAGATCACGGATCTCTACTTGGTGTTGTGGGGGATGCTCGAGAGAGTATCCTAGAACATTGGGGGAGCCCACTGATCACGTCAATGGCCCTCCAGACTGGGCTTCAGGTGAGCTTAATGCCACGTTGTGGAGACTGTGTAAGGAGAGATTTTCGAGATCTGCAGTGGCGAGGATGGCTCTAGACCGAGAGGTCATTGTTTGATATTTATTCGACCCTCTTACTTAACATTTTCTCAAACTACATTTGCTCTAGTTTTCTTGATATACTTGGTTACCTTATGAGAACTTTCGTTTCTGTTATTTACTTCTCCATTTACGTTTCCACATTTTATTTCTGTAGATCTACTACAATTGCTAACGCCTACTATTTTCAAAACCCAATAACAAAGCTTTTAGCAAGGTTTTTGACAGTTAAGTTGATCTTTATGGTTCGACCACTCACCTTATCTACAACGGATTATCCTCCTCTTAAAAATGAGTAGGTATAAATTTAGAATTTACTTTGAGTACCGATTTTTATATCTAAATCTCGTGCATCATCATACTCATAACATGACTGAAGTTTATTGTTATGTTTCTCTAGCCCATCTTTGCCTCAACTTAATTATGAGATCAAAAAATTGTTTCAAATTTGAGTTGAACTATTAACTTTGCCTCAACAAATCCTTAGAAGATTAAGATTTATTTAATTTTATCATTAATTAGTTATTTACATATTTTTATTATTGATAATCGTTTATATTTTCCCTTAAAAAAAAAAACATTATATTCGCTTCTTTAATTTTATCATTAAGAAAATATACTACTACTAGTTTTTTAACATTTTGGTGGAATGTTTGCCGCAATAAGGACAGACGGGACAAATGTTGCAAGTGTTCCTCCTCGCATCCTACTTTCCACAAACCTCCAAATGTCCAGATATAAATGACCAATAAAATCGAGGGAAAATTTGCCCACACAGATTAACGAATTGAGAGGACTTACCCGACTCTAAAATTAAGGTGGTCACCATCACCTTGTCTTCTTTCCTTCTCTTTGTGCTACGGACAAATATACTTTTACTACATAATTAGATAAGTTGTATTGATAGTGTAATTTCAATCATAAAAGAATTAGGGGTAATTATAAAAAAAAATCTGAGATTTACTCTAATCTTCATTTTATCCCCCTACATTTTCAAAATTCTTAAAAAACCTCCCTGAGATTTGATAAAATATACAAAACTCTCCCTTAATGACAATTCTGTTAATCAGTCCGTTAGTTTTTTAAGGATAATGACAAAAATTGAATCTAAACTATTCTAACCCTAACAAATCTACCATACTTATTTTAATTTTACAATATCACCATCTCTCCCCTCACATCCACCCAACACCGATCCTCTTCACCCGAACCTTGTCCCTTGCTGCGAATACTGATCCCCTTCACCGTCCCCACTCTTCCAGCACGACCCGCACCGGCCGACCATCACCGTCAGTGGGACCAACCTTCCGCCCCCGTCTCCGAGAAACCCAGCTCGTGAACATGAGCATGCGTGCCAAATGAAACAAACCCAACAAGCGTGTGCTCCAGCAACAAGCTAATCGCTTGCTTCAGAGCGGACTTAACAAAGCTCATCTCCTCATCGATCATGCAGGTGTCCATAACGAAAATGAACACCGATGGCGGCTGGAGGGCGGTGCGATCGGGATTGGGTTGGAGGACGTACTCGACGGTGGTGTACTGCGGATAGAGCAAGAATTTTAATTTTCCTTCAGCTATTGATTCCAACGTACACGCCGACTTTGATCATTCCGGATCTCGTCGATTCGGATGTGCAATCAGAGCCTGAACCCAAGAAGAAACTTTCCCAGAAGTGGTCGAAAGAAGAGATCAGTTATGAGAGGCATGAAACGGTCTTTCTGTTCAGGACTTTGAATTGAAATGGGGATGAAGCATCTTGGAAGCCATTGGAATGGGCAGGATCAGAGCAGAGCCGAGAATCTGAGGTGGGGTTAGAAAGTGTAATGGTTAAAAAATTTAGGGTAGATCGGAATGGGTTGTAGGACGTACTCGACGGTGGTGTA
>JBBYHH010030617.1:0-16409 GCA_038382905.1 Daphne laureola
AAAAGATGAAGCTCCAAGTACAAAAAGTGTTAGTAATCATCCATACAACAACTTAACATCACCAATTCATACTAATTCCATGATTTCCAAAATATTGAAAAATCCCTAATTCATCATCAAGCTCAAATCCGGCCAAGAAATGAAAAAAATCATGGAAGAAAGCTTCCTACCTCAACCTTTTAGCCATGAATCAAGCTTCCCCTCAAGCAAAAATGGATGAAATGGACGAATCCCCACTTGGCCAAGAAGTTCCCTATGTTTCGGCCAAGAAGGAGGAAGAAGAAATGAAGCCGTGATGTTTCCAGAATGTTTTAAAACTATTTTAAATGCATCAGTCGGTGGCCCAGGTGATCGCCTGGGCTTGTGCGTTCCGTCGCCTGGCGGTCGCCTGGCATCCTGCCACTTTAATCTTGGGGTCAGGCGATTGCCTGCCTCTGGGCATCGCTTTGTGTGACCCTCGCCTGAGCCCCCATGTCTCCTTTTCTTCCCTGGGTCCAGGTGATCGCCTGGACTTGTGTCTAGGCTCGCCTGGCGGTCGCCTGAGGCTATTTTCTACGCTTTTCCTCGAACTTCTTCCTTACTTTACATTTGGCCCTTCCGCTTGCCTTTCCGTGCCTTTTTCATACCCGATTCTTATATCTTCTTAAAAATAGCGCCCAACATAATTCCAATTTTACCCAATTTTCCAAATTGACCCTTTTGCCCTGCATAGTGAATTTTAATAAAATGGCCCAGGATTCACGTACCAAATCCAAACTGTGAAATTCCATGGAAATGAGTCTCAAATAAAGTCTTTGGACATGGTTCTTAATAGAAAATGTGTCCCGCACATTTAAAATGAAGTCCTGGTACTACTGAATCTGACCCTCAAATAAATTATTCAGAAACATTACCAATGTCCTGGGTTGATCTCTAACATTCTCCCCCTTTTAGGACTCTTGGTCCTCCAAGAGTATCCTCAATGTCAGAGCTATCGCTGAACATCCTTACCTAGGTTCAAATCACAAATTAAACAGAACAAAAAAATTCCCGAGTACTCATCTGGGAACTAACCATTAGTAGAAATCTCGGACTAGTTCTCAACACAGAAGAGCCACCGGTACCTTGTTATGATGAGGTTCGGTGCTGGCAACTAACTACTCTCGAGTAGTCAGAATTAAGTCTCAGAAGTTCTCGTCGAACTTACCAATGTAGAACATGCCGAATACCTTAGACATACCTGCAAAACTATAATGTTTCCAAAACAGATCATACCTTTAACTGACACAGTACAGAACTACACCCTGGGTACAGATTCCAAATCTGAACTGTCATCGGAACAACAGACTAGGGTGATGTTGAACAGAACACTTTGCATGTGTATCACAGAACAGAACACTCGAACGGTGTAATACAGACTGATAGTGGGTAACCAGATCTCAAACCACAGATAACTTAAACAGAATCACAAAGTGGCTATGTGCCACTACGAACTCTCAGTACAAAAATTACCGGACGGGGTGGCCCGAATCTAAAACCATGTGGGTTATGGGCCCATAATGTTCCCCTTGGAATAAATCAATCTAATAATGAGGTGTGGGGTGTAATGAGTTGCATGCCACAAATACCTCCTGAACCATGCCACACCATGTGGACTACCGCCTGATGAAATGGAATTCAAACCCCTATGTGATCTCCCAAGACCAAATGTATCCTAACACACCACATATCTTTAGACTCCGAATCTCAGAGTGTCAGAAACTTGAACCTACCAAGCTCATCTCTAAAGGTATTACGTGCACAAACCAACATCGGTAATCAGCATCGGGTTGCCTCAACGATCTCTGATCCTAACTTATGCACACAGAACATCAACAATTGACGTATTTCATATTAGGAATATGTACTACATAATTGCCCTTGTCAACAATACAATTGGTGCGGAAACCACACCCACTGACAACGGCAGACATGCGTGATGTCAATACTTGACAAACCACTAACACATGTGATGTCAACCTTTAACAAACCACTGACATGTGTGATGTCGATCCTTAACAAACCACTGACACATGTGATGTCAACCTTTAACAAACCACTGGCACGTGTGATGTTGATCCTTAACAAACCACAGACAAATATGATGTCAACCTTTAACAAATCACTGACACGTGTGATGTCAACTATTGACAAACCACTGACACGTGTTAGAAAATTACCCTAGTATGTAAACCCTAGTATGTAAACCCTGAAACTAGTATGTAAACCCTAGTAACCCTGAGGTCGGAACTGACGGGTAACTAGTATGTAAACCCTGAAACTTGGCACACCCGGTGTGTCTGCATCTACGGGCATAATAAATCTGATAATCTATCAAACTGAAGTGGTAGTTTAGAGTACCATCCTTAGCCTCTCAGCAGCGTTCCGACCTCAGGGTGCATCTCGTTACCTCCTGAGTTAGTTGCCGGTATTCCAACTCGATAATCACAGACAGTACCGAGCCCTAACACTAACTAGTACTCACAAACGTCAACTGAACTGACTTTGAAAGTCGTACTAATCTTTGTCATAATCTTGTACTTATTCTGATATCTTAAAGTTGATATAAAATATTAACGCTCTTTACAGGGTCATTTTTTCCTTCCAGACGTATCTGGGGGACATGTCCATGTCACCAAGTATCCTTGTGTACGTGTTCCTCATATAAGTTTCCTTACCTCAGGCCCTTGGTACCGAGTCATTGCGGAATGTGTTGGATCCGACAAACATATCTCTTTCTCGGTAGCCCGACACATCTCGGTAACATCATACTAGGGTACTGAATAGTGCATAAAAAAGATCATGGGTGGTGTTCCTGAATAGTGGTAGTTTGTGTGGCAGAGCTGTTGCGTCTGAGCTCCTGAATTGGAGGTTGCTCCTCCAAGACTGTTCGGCTGCTGCTAGCCATGTCTGCGATCTTGGATTTTCTTCTTTTCTTCTTCAAAGATTTTCCTTGGGTCTTTATGGACGTAGATCAACCCTTTCTTTTTCTCCCTGGGAACTGGTGCACCCAAGGATATTTGGTCAACTTTCTGTGTAAGGCTGGTGATGGCGTCCTCGAGGTTGCTGCCCTGACCTCCTTCGTTAGCCTGTTCTGCAGATGTTTCCCTGTGTTTGTTATGACGAAGCAAATCGGCCTTTAGTCGAACAATTGCCTCCTTGCAATCTTCAACTTGCTCAATAGTCTGAATGAGGAGTTGAATGATCGTGTTGTTCTGCTTGATGATTGTTGCCTGTGTGGAGTTTTTGACTTCTGAAGGTCTGGCGAAACCTACGGCGGGTGCTTCCAAATTCTCGGTGGTTTGAACTGCTTCCTTATATGCTGGGGTTTCTATAGTACGGGCATAGCTAGACATGATATAGATGAGCAAGCAAGCATAATGTCTTGTTGAACTATATTTCCTTTAATTTTCGTCAGATTCACACAACAGATTTTCCCGATTCACTTCTTGTGATTTTGAGGATAATGTGTCGTTCTTTTATCTTTAGAAAATTGAAACAGAATATCGATCAACAAAGAATAGACTTAGCTTGAACTTACTTGATTGTGGAGTCGTAGGATGATTTCTTGATCGTACTAGATTGCAAAGTTGTGAGAGGATTCTATGATCTTTTTATTCAAATATGAGGAAGTACAGAAGCATACTTAGAGAGAAGTAGAACTTCAGAGATTTTCTGTGTGTTCTGCAACTCTAAAATGTTCACACATTTATACTAGTGCAAAGATATCTGTTTGAAGATAGCCGGGTGCGCATGGGGCCCCATCGGCACTATCTTTTCAAAAGCAGATAGCTTTAACACAAATATCGCCCGACAAACTTTAGTGGGCGGCTATATTATTACAAGCCGACAAAAACAAGTGGGCGGCTTCATCCCACTGATATGATTAAAGGTAGTGCGTGCGTCAGATGGTGCGTCAGTGCGTGCATCAGATGTGTGTCCTGTAGATGCTGAGCTGGAGCCTCTCCATCATCTCAATTATTTGTCTGGTCCTTTCCTCATCTTCCCTGATGGGCCCCAACCAATCTCCCCAGTGGTTGTCTCTCCTGGCGCGGTGTTGGCAGAAGCCCGTTTGGAGGCCCATACATTCATGTAAGGCCCTAAGGAAGAAGAGGGCCTGGTCTGCCGCTCCGCGTAGGACTTCCTGGGCTCGTTGGGCCAACAAGTTGTCTTCATCCATTCCGATTGGGGAACGGAGACGGTCATAAAGGAGTTCTGCGTATTCTTGGGCCGCTGCGGATTGATAGTTGGTGAGGACAGGCCACCCGCTCGTATTTTCTCGCTGTTCCAGAGGGGTCCATCCCCTTGGCTGACTTTGCTGGACAAGGTCGTAGTTCCGTTGTATCCTTGGCTGAGGATAGTGCATATCCTCTGTGTGTGGAGAACGATGTCCTCCTCCGTCACCGGTTGATCGCTCTCCGGGACTTCCATCATCCACCGCTCTAATTGGGCGAGTAAGGTTTGGCAATCGTCGTCCTGGCATTCTTCGTTCCTGCATAATAATCCAATAAGCCGGGAGAGAGAGTCAGCTAATAGATTCTGCCTTCCATCTATGTGTTCAAAATGTATTGTGACTCCTGTTCCTGTAATAAAATCAGAAAAACTGAGCCAGCGAACCCGTGAGGGTTTGTTAGTGGCAGATTTGTTGTAAAAGCTGATGATTGCTTGGCAATCAGTTCGCAGGGTGAGCTCCTCTTTATCCAGGTAATGGATTTTCAGGGTCTCCAGGGTTTCCATGCAGGCATATATTTCCGCGTCAATGGTGCTCTTGAGTGTGGGGAACTTCCCACTTGCGTATGCACAAATTCTCTCAGTGGACCTAGGGTCAGAACGCCTAGGCTTCCATTTGCAAATGCCTCCCCATCCTTCCATACATCCGTCTGTTTCCAGGACGATGTAGCTGTTTTCCGGAGCAATCTCCAGATCTGGAAGTTGTTGTACCTTCTGCTTGATTTGTCTGACCAAGGTCCAGTCTGAGGGCTTCATTCTCTTGTCCCCATGGGGACTGGTCTTTGTATACAAGGGTCCCAACATCGTTCCCAGATTTGGGATATATGCCCTGGCATAATTTAAAATTCCCAGCCAGGATCGTAGACCCTTCTTGTCCTTCAGGTGTTCTTCGTTAAACTCCACTATTTTCTTAATCACATGTGGCTGGAGTTTAATTTTTCTGTTTCCAATGATCGCTCCAAGAAATTCAACTTCTGCTACTGCGATCTTCATCTTTGTAGAAGATAGGACAAGTCCGTGTTCCTTGCAAATTTCCAGCATCTTTTCTAGATGCCTGGCATGGTCGTCCTCGGTGGGTGAGAAGACAAGGATGTCATCGATGTAAACTGCTATGAAGCCTTCTGTCCCCTTGAAACAGTGATCCATCTTTCGCTGGAAGATGGCTGGAGCGTTTTTCAGACCGAATGGCATTACCAGCCACTCGTAGAGTCCTCCTGGGACTACAAAAGCTGTCCATGGGATGCTTTGTTCCTCCATTGCTACTTGGTGGAAACCACTCTTGAGGTCAAATTTGGAATAGACTTTGCTATTACCAATTTTCTTCAAGATGGTGTTTATCCCTGGGAGGGAGTACTGATCCTTATAGGTATTGTCATTCAACGTCCTGTAGTTGAAGACCATTCGTTCTTTCCCTCTGACCTCCTTCCCTGAAACTGGGTCAATCGTGATACCAGAATGAACCAACATGGCCATGGTTCTGTGCCTACTTTTGCTGGGCCTTATTACTCCAATGTCAAGCAGGGCTTTAACATGCCTGCCGAAAGCCTCCTTCATGGCTGGCGTGACATGTTTCAGCGGTTTGTCCTGTATAGATAAGTCGGAATTAATAATGTCCAACTTACAGAGGACTTTGTTTCGGGCCCAATATTTGAGTGGGCTTTCACCAATAAAGCCTTGTTCTGTCATCTTCTTAAAGATTGGGCCGAACCTTCTTTGGAACTTGGGGCTTGTCTGGCCCAAGTTGTAGTATACTAGTTCCTGAATTTCCCGGTACTCCTCTTCCGAGAGGTCCAGTTCTCGAATTGCAGGTGCCGTTACTTCTGTGTCCGGCGTTGTATCAATTGTTGTTACATTCTTGTAGAAAGTAACAGAATTTCCTTCCATACGAACGCCTCCATACATAGCTCGGATGAAGTTGCATCCAATGAGCATTTGGATTCCATCCTTCATCCCCATGTTGAAACTGTAGGTAAAAGGGGTTCTGAAGCGATTTCCCCCTATTACCATTAATCCGCTCTTTAACTTCTTGTTGGCAGCTTGTCTTGAGTTAATCCCATTGAAAAATACAATGTAGTTGTTTTCTTCAAGTGCCTCTCGGGGTACTGCCAACTGGTCAATGCAACAAGTTGGGGCTATCAACTACTTACTAGCAGAGAATGAACTTTGGGTAGTCCAGTTCCTCTTCTTCATGTGTTACCAGTGTCGCTTCGCTGAACTTTAGATAATCCAGGTCCAGCTGCTCGTCTTCTTTTTCCTCTCTTACTAATGTTGTTTTGCTGAATTTTGGGTAATCCAGCTCTGGCTCTTCTTCCTCCTCTATTTAATAATTACGTTTTATTTTTGAACTTTTACTTGACTTGATTTTTTTACTATAAATAATATTTTAAAAAAATTGAAAAAAATATTTTTAAAAATTAGACACATTAATTAATCTTATGTACATAAGTTATTAACTTTATATACCAAAATATTGATGAAAAATATATATAGATTTAATACTGAAAAAGAAACGTAATTATTAAAAAAAGACGGATGGAGTATTTTATTTATTTATTTATTTATTTCGTGACAAATTTCTCAAACGACCACGATTGAGTTTACCAAAAAGTAAAAAAAGTCGCTTAACATAGATGACAACCGGATCAAATATTCATTAGGGGATTTCAAACTTAAAAAATGTTCCATCAGTAATTCAGTAAAAATGAATCTAATTAATTAGTGAATTAGATTTCTAATTCACTTGTGGAAGGTTTGAGTCACCCATGAAAAATGGCAAGAGCTGGTGGTGAATTTCACATTTATTCTTCCTTGTAGATCTGTGTGTTGCCACCAAAATAAATAAAAAAACCATCTAAATATCAAAATCGCAGAAAAATCTGCTCAGTTTTTTCATATCGAAACTTTCTTCTTGCACCTTCAATCTCCAAAATCTCAACCTCTACCTTCGAAAATTACTCCCCTAGAACCGGATTATCTTGAGGATCTCGAATCTTCAATTATCGTCACCGGAGAACGCCCAAGGAGACAAAATTTGGCGCTGACCCGCTACTTGACCCACCGTCCAACCCGTTGCAATCTGACGCTCCAGCCCTCCGTTCTCGCTCCAACCACCGTCTACGTTCATCCTAAGTGTCGACAGTCTGTTCTGGACAACTCTCGCCGCTCGAAGCCTCCGATTTGTTCTGTGTTGCACGATGAAATCTAGTTTCAAGATGACGATGGCAGGCGGCCTCTGTTTTCGATTTTAGCGATGATGGTCTTCGGGTACAAACAGAGGATGATGACAGTGACTGATTTTATTTTACAGATTCATTTTTTTGCTGGTTCGAATTTGCAGAATCCATGGTCTCCCATGATTTATTTTATCAAGAGAAAAAAACATGTGTCGGCGGGGAACCTTGTTTTGGAGAGAAGAAGAGTTTTGGGTGTGCTGAATTTTAGTTGTAATTCTAAGGTGAATTTCTCAAATTTATTTTTCCTAAAATCACATTAAATCCTAATTAGATGAGATGAATTAAGTATTAATTCAGAAGTGAATTAGATAAAATCAATTACTCATAGTTTAAGTCTAAGTTTGAACCCCTACTACTATTAGTAGGAGCAAGAAACATTCGTCGGTGGTCAATGGCGGAGGAGGTGATTCTTCTGGACTTCTGGGCGAGCATGTTCGGAACGAGAACGAGAGTGGCGCTGGCGGAGAAAGGGATCAAGTACGAGTCCAAGGAAGAGGACTTGTGGAACAAAAGCGATCTGCTTCTTCAGATGAACCCGGTCCACAAACTCATCCCTGTCCTCATCCATGGCGGCAACCCCGTCTGCGAGTCCCTCATCCAGCTCCAATACATCGACGAGGTCTGGCATCACACTGCTCCTCTCCTTCCTTCTCATCCTTACCAACGAGCTCAAGCAAGGTTCTGGGCCCATTTTGTCGACAACCAGGTACCTATCTCTTCCACCATTTGCTTCTGAAATAATGATTTGTTGCTCTCGATTGCCAATTAATCTCGCGCTTCTTTGCTTCCTAGTGCAATTGGGGCTATTTAGGGCTAGGATTTTAAACACTGACATGATAATTTTCTTCAATTAGGTATTGCAACTTTAACTAAAATTCTACTGATTAGTAAGTACTATTAACTCATACTACTAATACGTAACCCTTCCAGTAATGAAATGATGATTCTGTTGGAATTTGTTTAAGGACTACTTAGGTAATTGTTTAGGAGATTGTTTGCTGTGCAACCTAATTAGTGTTCTAAGTTCAGAACAAGTCTGCTGCTAAGTTTTAGGGTCGAATTTATCTTCTGTTGCTAGCTGTTGTTTTCACTTTCAGTTCAAGTAGGACTTTACCTCTTAGGTTATATGTGTGTGGCTTTGATTATCAATGAGATGTGATCTTGGCGATACCTAGCCTTTCTTCTTTACAGATTCGGTTATCTGTGCTGGTTTTGGTTACCATAGATGATCATGTCAACTTCTAAATCTGAAGATATGTTGTTGTTTTTTCTCTCAAAGAAGCAGGAAGCGATTTTACTTTTGAATTCTGCTGCCTAAGAAACAAAAGTAAATGAAGTATCCCTGAGCTATGCATATGTCATGGTTGTTAGTTATATAGTACTCGTATCAGTTTTGATCTCTTGATGTTGTTGTAGGTTTATGATGCTAGTAGGAGAGTGTGGGGTAAGAAAGGAGAAGAGCAGGAGGTGGCAAAAAAGGACTTCATCAACTCACTCCAATTGCTAGAGGCAGAGCTGGGTGACAAGACTTACTTCGGAGGGGACACCTTTGGGTTTGTGGATGTGTCGCTAATCGGGTTCTATAGCTGGTTCTACACCTACGAGAAATTCGGCAACTTCAGCATCGAGGCAGAGTGCCCCAAACTTGTGGCATGGGCCAAGAGGTGCTGCCAGAGGGACAGTGTCTCCAAATCCCTCCCTGACCCGGAGAAGGTCTACCAGAGTTTGTTACTGCATATGAACTGAAGTAGATACGTATTTCGCCAGCTTTGGATGTAATTCCATTGTACAGTATCCTCCTATCTCATCATAGATATTACTTGATAAGAAACACATCTGGTATTATCACCAAGTTGGGACAAGAGAAGCTCCAATTTGATGGAATCTAAAGAGCAACACATGTGGTCCTGGTCTTCAGCTGAAGTCATATATTGAGTTCTGGGCTGTTTTAACTACTGCTGCGATGGTTTGGCTCTCGTCTCTTCTTTACTAGTATATCAATTCATATGAATTTCTTCTATGATAATCAGCTGCAGTAGACATTGCCTCTATGCCTGTCTTTTATGAATGAACTAAACATATTGCAATTGACTGTCATTTTGTTTGGACAGGGGATATTGCTTCACAACTCATTGGCAACTTGCGGTTGTGATCTATTCCTTCATCCCCTGAGCAGGTAATTAGGTCTTGTGTATGTCTCTGCTGTATTTATATTACCTCACCTACCAAGTTCTTAGCTTAGACTGGAAGTCTTGTAAAAGGCATGTATTTAGCTTGGAACTCTTTGTTGTCCCCCAATAAACTTGTTAAAACTTTTCAAAAATATATACTCCTATTTAAAAACTATTAATGTTCAATTATTAGAATTATTAAAATTTATATAAAAAAATGTAAAGAAATCTTATATAAATGCTGAAAATGATCATTTATTGTTATATTCAGGGAGTAAGTATATAAGAAAAAAGGAGAGAAGTAAACGTTGAAAAATAAGCGAAGACGAAGTAAATAAAAGTACACGAGAAATTAAATGAAGCACTTGCACGTTGATGACTGTGTACTGAGTGTGTAGTAGTAGTATATCTCAAAATATTAGTGGCTATTAGGATTTGCAATAATTATGAAAAATGGAAGAAACGAGGTATCATTTGCCCGTGCTTCGCTAGGGGAAGTATTTTAATATTGTATTTGACTCAATAATACCATAATTTCGGGTGTATCCATGTGAATGAATGTACCTGGTTATTATCAAACACGTACAAAGTAAGGTATATCCATACAATATTGGAACTCCATAAGCTTCATATGCACCATAACAACCCACATTTGATATGGAATAAGCTTACATACATGAATTAATGCAGCCCTTGCCGCTGTAAGAAAGACATACATGAATTAATGCAGCCCTTGCCGCTGTAAGAAAGAAACCAAATTAAATTGACATCATATTGTCTAGTGTAAGATTCTCATTTTACGAAGATTGCATTCCAATCTGCAAGTCTGTTAAATAAGTGTTACTGTCGAAAGGGAGCTGCTGGTGGAAGCTTGGAGGCAACACCAAGCTGATCCAGGACACACCAACCATTGGCATGGACTGTGAGAACTGATCTAAATACTTAAAAGCTTTCCGATCTTTACAAAACTACACTTTTCAGCCATTTCCTGCATTTTTTTAAAACAAATATAAGTATAAATTAGCTTCATGGTGAAAGGGGCAAAGCTACTTACTTCATATGCTCATGGATGACAGCTAACGTTTGCAAAATATACATACATAATTAATATACTTAGACGGCACAAAAGTCATATTTTTACCAAGAACCACTAAAATGAACAGACAAAGGTGTAATACGTTTTCAAAATAAACAACATAAACAAAAAGTTTAACAAAAAACTTCGTAAGTTTATCAACCATAAGACAGACGTAAAGATGCTCTAAATTAAGGGGTAAAGTGTACCGTTAGTCCTTTAATTTTATTAAATATCCTATTTGGATCTTGTTTTAAGAATTTGTCCTACTAAAGTCTCTTAATTTCATATTTTGTCTCATTCAGGTCTTTTACCGTTAAGTCAATGTTAAAACTAACGGAATTTTAGGAAAAATGATTTTTTTAGATACCGAAACTTTTTCTTTTATACTATTTTTACCCTAAACTTAGATATATGAGTTTTTAATAAGGGTAAAGTGCCCACCATCGAAAGTTTTAAAATGTAAAAAAAAAAATATGCCGGAGCATAAATCGGGGCAGAAGGCCGCCGAAACGTAGCCGGAGGTCGACGAATGAAATTGAATGAAGAAACATTCCCCTTAAAAAAAAAAAAAAAAACACATGTTCCTGCCACAACTCTATTTACTTTGTCATTACATTTTTTTCACTCCAAATTAGGGATGTGAATCGCCCGAACTGATTTTAGTTAAGAGTTCGGATCATTCAGGCTTTGAGCTTAGCTAATTTTGAGTTCATGTTTCAGATTGAGCCGACATGCTAGATTTGGGCCGAGTACATTTAAGTTGGGCTTGGTTAGAATTCAAGGGAATAAATTAAGCTATTAATATTTGAACTCCTTTAATTATTTTTAGGGTAATTATTAAAAAAAATCATGAGGTTTAGTATAATCTCCACTTTACTCCCTATATTTTTTAAATCCAACAAAAACTCCCTTGAGATATGTGAAAATTATCAAAAAATCCCCTGAGACTAACTTCCATTAAAAATCTGTTAGTTTTTTAGGTGTAATTACAAAAAATGAATCCTAAATAATTCTAACCCTAATCATCTAACAATTATAAACTTAAAAAACTTACCCCAAGTTTTAATTTAGTCACTAACAACCATCCCCAACCTGTTTTGGTCGGACCACCGCCGTCACAGCCGCCTTCGCCGGACCGCCGTTGCCGAACCGTCGCCAACCACGCCAAAAATGTCCGGAAACGCCGGAAACGCCACGAAACGGCTAATAGGGGCCGCAAATCGCGAGTCCAGGACCGCGATTCGGATCCTTAGGCTCGCAACCGCGGACTAGGGCTCTCGAATCGAGGCCCTGGGCTGCGATTTGAGGCCGGTTCGACGGTGGCGGTCCAGCGGAGGCGGTGGCGGCGGTCCGGCCAGAGCAGATTGGGGATGGAGGATGAGGGTGTGAGTGTTTAGATGTAGGATGAAAAATAATAAAGGGTAAAATTGTTAGGGTTAAAGGTTTTGAAGTCTAACTTAGTAATTACACCTAAAAAATCTAACAGTTGTTCTGATGAAAGTTAGTCTCGGGAGAGATTTTAATAATTTTCACATATCTTAGGAGGGTTTTCGTAGGATTTAAAAAATACAGGAAATAAAATAGAAATTATGTTAAACCTCCAGAATTTTTTTAATAATTACCCTTATTTTTATATCATGAGACTCAAGTTAATGGAGTTCGGATCATTTTTCAGGTTTCAAGTTAAACTGATTCAAGGTTGACCTCAATCGGGTTTAGGTCTGAGTCAGTCATTTCCAGATCCAAATCGTTGATTTTCTTGATCAGTTTAGATTTGAGTGTTTCCAACGGGTTGTTGGAGTCCTTATTTTTTTTACATCCATACCCGAGATGCACCTAGAATCTAGATACTCCACTTCATTATATTTGATATTCTAGAATACTTAGAATCCGTTTAATTATGAAAAAAAAAATTAATTTTTTTTTTAATTTTTTTTTTAAATATTTAATTGTATAATTAATTTTTAAAGATGGAAAACTTTGTTCTCTAAATATTAAAAAACTGTAGTATTAAGGTAGGAAACATTATTTGAAAGTTTCCAAATTTAATTCTACAGTTTTTTAATAGTTGGAAAATAAAATTTTTCATCACTTAAAAGTTAGCTATATAATAAAATATTTATAAAGAAAATTTAGAAATGAAAACTGAAAACGTTTTCCACGATTAAACGGATCCTTAATACTCTATCTGTTCCTATTTAATTGTTACGTTTGATTTTTGAATTTTTGTTTAACTCAATTTTTTCACTAGAAATAATTTTCTAAAAAAATTGAAAAAAAATATTTTTAAAAACTAGACACATTGATTTATCTTATGTATATAAATTACTTAACTTTATATATCAGAATGTTGATGAAAAATATATGTAGATTTGATACTGAAAAAGAAAAGTAATTATTAGGGGGCTTCAAACTTGGTTTTTTTTAAGTGAAAAAAATTATTTTTCACTTCAAAAACTCACTAGGGAATTTGAGAGTTTCTCGCCTCAAGTTTTTCGGACCACAGTAATTAAAATGTAACTTTTTAAAGTTTTGATCATTTGTTTTTATTTTTTTATAAAATTCAGGGACAAAAATATGTAAATAATTTTAGGCCAATTTTTTCTTTTTTTTTTAAGTATGAGGACCAAATGGTATTTTTTTTAAGTTGGAGGATCATTTTGTAATTTTTTTTAAAGTTGGAGGACCATTTTGGAATTCTTTTAAAGTTGGAGGACTATATTGTAAATAATACTTTTGGATAAAAATGTTAAATTTCACCATAAATTTTTATATTTTTTCACCACTCAATCAAATCTACAATCTCATTTTTGATGAATTCAAAAAAAAATTCACTTATAAATTACTCATAAATTTATTAATTTCTATTTCTCTCATTTTTTAAGTTTAAAATCTCTATTAAAAATAGACGGAGGAAGTAATACATAATTTACCCAAATCAAGCCGTGGTACTAGGATAATTTACCTCTCAAGTCGTGCGATCCGGCGTATGCGGCATATATATTTCCTCCATCTCAATTCAAATAGTCTTTGTGAGACACTACAGTACTAGTACAATTTTTTTTTTTCCTTTTTATTAAATTTAATTGGGTTACTGTTATCTAAGTCATAATTAACTCTATTTAATTCAATAATAATAAAAGATTAGGCACAATAAACTTAGTGTGATATTCTAGAAAAATCCTAACAAGTATTTCCTCCGTTTCTTTTTAATAATTATATATTTTTTTTAGTATTTAATTTATATTTTTTTTAGTATTTAATTTATATTTTTTTTCTTCTATATTTTGATATATAAAGTTAAGTAACATATATACATAAGATAAATTAATGAGTTTAGTCTCTAAAAATATTTTTTTTATTTTTTTTGAGAAATTTTTTCCTAATAAAAAATTAAATTAAATAAAAATTTAAAAGTCAAACGTAACTATTAAATAGTGACAGATGGAGTAAATGAAAAGAAGAGAAGAGTGAAAGAAATTAGTGAAGTTAATAGGGTCAAATCATGATAAATAAATAAGAAGAAAAATAGCTGAAATGATGAATTAATAAACTTATTTTTAAAAAGTCACTTAATACATAAAGAAACGTTGCAATTATTTATGATGAGAGAGTACTAGCCTGACGGTCGCCACCCTGTTTGTTCTGAGAAGGTGCGCTAAGATATGATAAAATAAATAAATAAATAATAAAATAAGAGATGGATTTGTATAACAATTTGACTGTCAAATAACACATGTTCACGCGTGAACTGAGGGTAGATACTCTTGTTAGAGTCTTTGCATAACAATTGAAAGAAACATTATTGTATGAGAAAAGTTAATTGGTTAGACCAAGTGTGAATCAAGTAATAACAAACATGGAGGCTGTATTTATAGAGAAACATTTGTTAATAAAGTTAATAGGTTAGGCCAAGTCTTTATGTATTTAAATAAACATTTATTGTTGTATCTATAGACTAAAAGAAGCTAGGTTAAATTTAGATTTGAGCGGTTTAATTTTAAAATGTTTAAATTCAAACGGAAGTTATATATGGTGTTTACGATTAAAATTTTGCATGGAAGGAATTGATTTTTGAAAATGATTTATGTATTAGGCTCCCTTCTTTTAATAATTTTTATAAAAAATTAACAATTATTTAAATTTTCCTTCTCAATTTACTTTTTATCTCTCTTCTCTAAAATTCAAAACGTTCCCATTTTTTTATTACTTTTTTGTTACAAAAAACGGAGTCTAAGATCTGTAGCAGTTTTTTTAGTACGATTTTTATAAATAGTCAGATATTTAAAACAAGAGTTGGTATTACTTGCCCACCCTTAGCCGAAATTAATAGTACCTCCCTCCTAAAATAATTAATTCATTTATTTTTCTATTTTTAAAATATTTAATTTATAATTTATTTTTATAAATAATTAGATATATAAAGTTAATTAATTTATATCTATATTAGAATTTGTAACCTATCATTTTTAAATATAAATTTTTTAAATTTTTTTATTATTATTTATTTTTTAAAAAAATTAAATCAAATAATATTATACCAAATATAAAAATTAAATAAATTAATTATTTCGGAACAGGGGAAGTATTGGGTTTATGTCATTCATTTAACACGAGCCGTTGACAATTTTGGCTCTCCGTATGCTTCGTGTTTATAATACTCCCTCCGTCTCATTTTGTACATTTGATTTTTAGATTAATTTTGATATAATTTTTTTAAAAATGCATCTCTTAATTTTTTTTAGGAAAAATACAATTATGGGTTCATTTAGTTATAGTTGTGAAAAACGTTTTTAATTTTTATCTTTAACTTTTATTTGTAAATATTTAATTGTATAACTAATTTTTAAAAGATGAAAATTTTTATTTTTTAAATATTAAAAAATTGTAGTATTAAATTAAAAAATCTTATTTAAAGTTTCTCTAGTTTAATTCTACAGTTTTACAATATTTAAAAAATAATATTTTCTATCACTTGAAATTTAGTTATATAATTAAATATTTACAAATAAAATTTAATAATAAAAACTAAAAATATTTTTCACAACTAAACTAAACGGACTTTACATATTACAAAGATTTTAAGTATATTTTTTTTAATTTTTTTTTAATAAATACATTTATAAAGAATTTAGATCAAACTACCATTCAAAAAGTTAATGTATGAAACAAAATCAAAATGAAGAGGAGGAGTAAGGGAGGGAGTATTATATTGGCGCCATCCCTGTCTTCTTATATAAATATACAAGCAGGAGGAGGAGCAATCAATCCTAGCTAAATCGGAAGCAATTCACACATCTATCTTCTCTCATTTGCTTTGAATCCATCTCTCTATTTCGGCACCAAAATGGCGGAGGATCTGGTTCTTCTCAGCTTCTGGGCGAGCATGTTCGGGGCGAGGACCAAAATCGCGCTGGCGGAGAAGAGGATTGAATACGAGTACAGGGAGGAGGACTTGATGAACAAGAGCGATCTTCTTCTTCAATCCAATCCTGTCCACAAGAAGATCCCTGTGCTCATCCATGGCGGCAAGCCCGTCTGCGAGTCACTCAATCAGGTCCAGTACATCGACGAGGTCTGGCATCACAAGGCTCCAGCCCTTCTTCCTTCAGATCCCTACCAAAGAGCTCAAGCTAGGTTTTGGGCCGATGTTGTCGATAAAAAGGTACTCCCTCCGTC
>JBBYHH010030726.1:0-16408 GCA_038382905.1 Daphne laureola
GTTTGACTGACGAGAGGTCAAACTGTGCGCGGAAATTGCCAGATTTCCGAAAGTCACTAGAATTCCATCAAATGATCTTCGAATAAATTCTCGGGACATAGACTTAATTTATGAACATATTCCAATACATGTCACTAATTTGTCCCAGTAATTACATAATTTACCATTTCAGCCAAATTACATCGGAATTTCACCAAGTGTCCGAGGTGGATGTAGCAGACACGACTTTTACAAATGTCTAACTCATAGGAGTTTCTCAATTGTGTGACACATAAGACTTAAAAAACTTGCTTGACTAACATGATTTTTGCAAATGTCTAACTAACATGATTTAAACCAATTTCTGGACTATCAACACGTTGACAGAAGCTATATCAACAATTCATCTTCCTTGGAAATTTCTTATATTTTCAACGTTGAAGAACAAGTCTCACAACACCAAAGAGATAAGTGAATCTCTGTTAAAATCTCCTCTTTGAAGAATTTTGTCTCAAAATACTAGATTTTAAAAGCACAAAACGGTTTTTCAAAAACCTTTTGAAAGAGTAAGCAAAGCCTTAAAATTTGAATTAAAGCTTGATGAACAACAATAGCTTGGTTGAAGATGATGCGTAGAAACGATAGAGAGGAGATGAGAGATTGATGCTTGAATAATTGAGTTGAAGTGCTTGAGTGTTCTCCCTTTTATAGGCTTCATAGGATGCTTCAATATGGTAAGGAGTGTTTTGATTGATTCTTAACTGATCTTTGATTGATTTACTAAGTCAGATAATTGCAGATCACAATTTGTCAACCCTATATAAGGTTCGGTTGAATCTGGACAGATCTAAGGACGTTAATTGCTGAGTTCTTCATGGTGGTGCTGGTGCATCGTCAACATGTTGATGAATGGCTGAAGCGACGGAAACTTGAAGATAGAACACTTCTGAAAGAACACTTGACCAGAAATATCTGTGACATGGAGGTAGGGTATGAGATCTTATTCATGTTATCAATGCAGCAAAATATCAAAACAAGCAACCTCATTTAACTTACCAATCATGGAGTCATCAATTGGAGCTTGCTAAATGAATGCAAGACTCAAGACACTTCATGAGGATCGTTAAAACAACATATAAACAAGCAATACTTATTTGTTCCTACAAGAATGTTGTTTTATCATTCAGTAATAGATACTCTGTAGAAAAAAACAAAATTTGTTTCCCCATCGCTCTTATAAGTTTATAACACAAAGCTATCCATTGATCCAACTAAAGCAATTCCACAAACTCCAAACATGAACAAATATGTAAAATAAGAACAAGAGGAAACAGATTAGTCTTTACAACATATAATAGAAAAAATATGAGAGTCCAACATCTTTTACAGTTAACCTACAAAATAATGAAAAAGGTACCAAAGAATTTTGTTTTATTGACAAGAGCCAACAAAACGCTTCATAGGCACAACAAACTACTTTGACTCTAGATCAAGATTTCCACTCTCTCATGGATAAAAGCAGGACAAGGACTAGATTTTATTAGCAAAAGTACGAGAAAAGGATACATAAGGAGAATAATTGCATGACCTATTTGGTAAATATTTCTTTTTGGAAATACAAATGCACATATACAACACCAGTGAGTGTGGTCAATGCATAATACACCTATAAAAAGATTTAAAACTAGGGTAATTATTAAAAATCCTTGAGATTTAATATAATCTCCACTTCCTCTCCCCATATTTTCAGAAGCTTATAAAAAATCCCTTGAGGTTGTGAAAATATACAAAAAACCCCATTGAAGATTAACTCCGTTAGAACATATGTTAGGTGTAATTATAAATGTGGACCCTAAACATTTTCAGCCTAACCATCTTACCTTTAATTATTTACACTCATCATTTAAACCATCACATCCACCTCCTACATTTTAGATATGCACTGGCAGTAACCCACTGCTCCACCTCTCCTTCAATCCCGACCTGCCGTCACTCTCCATGCCTCTCTTTCTTTCTTTTTCAAATTGTCATCGTCATTGAAATTCTCTCCATTAGAGCCTCCTCATCGTCGTCGCCATCATCGTCATCACCGTCATCGTCCTCATTGTTCTCACGCCCTCTTGTTCGGATGAGTCCAATTTTGTTGTCCTCATTTTCTCTATTCCCTTCATGCCCCATGCTATAATTTTTTAACACCGTTAATTAATCTGTCAACTTTTTAATGGATTAGTTAACGGTGTTAGAAAATTATAACAGGGGACATGAAGAGGGAACACGGAAAATTAGGACAGTAGAATTGAACTTTGTTCGGATCCCTCGTTGCTTCGATCTCTTAAACAAGTTATCGCGCCCTCTTTCATCACCTTCACGGTGGCCACCGCATTGTGCTTCGTGCGCCTCCAACACAAGCTGGCAATCGTTGTGCCGAGGACGGCCAACAACACACCAGCAACGATCGGGACGGTGGAGAGCAACCTTGTCTTTCGCTCGAGGAACCACTACAACACAAACTAACATTAGAAACAGTTAATTGGCAACAAATAACGTATTTGTTTCCAAAACATATATTTTGCAACAAATAATGATAATTTTCTCCATTTGTATTATTATCTGTCTCCAATAAACTTACACAATAAACTTTTGGAGACAGAAACATAAATTAAGAGGTGCTTTAATTTAAACTATTTATCACCCATACAAAATATAGGTTAATTAATTCGATAAAATCTACGAGAACTTCTACATTTGTTACCAGAGGTTAATTAGTTCTTTTTTTTTCTTAAAAAAATAAACTCACCACTTTCTTCCCAAACAATAAATAGCGTATTTTTCGCCCAGAAAAAAGAAAAGAAAAAGAGAAATAAACCGTCATTTAGAACGCTCCTTTGTTGGAGCTCCAATCAACAGTTTTCAATCGATGACTATGCCTGTAGGTAAGATCTGCCTCCTATCGCTGCACTTCGAATGCTTATCTTAGAGTCCTGTTAATTACCAACGAGAAAAACCTCTAGTTGATCCTAATACTACATAACTAATCTAACTAATTAACTAACATTTCTAAAGACCAAAATACCCTTCCTACAAAAAAACACTATCCATCCTTACTATTACTGCCGTCAGAGCTGCCGCCGGAACTGCCGCCGCCACCGCTGCCAGAACCATCGTCAGAGCCGCTGTCAAAAACATCTTCGGAGTCTTCGCCGGAACCATCATCGGAGCTGCTGCCATAACCACTGTCAGATCCACCGTCAGAACCATCATCACAACTGTCAGAACCACCACCGCCGTCACCACCACCACTGCCGTCACCGATGGAACCACTAATAATATTTTTAGAAATTAATTTTCACATTTTTTTATTAATTTATAATTAATTACATAATGTCTAAAGTAATATGCAATATTGTTTATTAGTTATTTTACACATTTCTATATTGTTTATTAAAAAGTGATACAATTTTTAAATATTGGAAACTGTTTATTTATTTGTTTTGCACACTTTAGATGATAGTGAAACTGTCTATTACACTATGAATAATTAATTGCATAGAAAATCCTAAAAACTTATTTTGTAATGTATAAGAGCCTTTATAACATAATATAAAATAATTTTCAATAATTTATAATTAATTGCATAGTGTTTAAAGTAATATGAAATATTGTCTATTACAAGAGTTTATACTATTTATTTAGTTATTTTACACATTTCTATAATATCTATTAGAAAATGATATAACGTCAGAATAAATATTGAAAACTGTCTAACTAACAAAATATGAATATATGTTACAGTAGACTATAATGTCTATTGTATAGTGTTATAGTGTCTAAATAAATATCGGAAACTGTTTGAACGAATTTTGAAAGTGTCAAATTTTAATTGCAGAAGTGTTACTCCTACTCTTACCTTCAATCATCTTGCTCAGTCCAGATCTGAGACTGCTCGTCCAGATCTGAGATCGCCGGAGACAAAGACCAATCATTTTCTAGCTTCGTCACAAGCCGATCTCTCCCCCATCTAGCGAATTTGTGCAGCAACTCCGATCTCGTCGTCATGAAATGTTTTCCGACAAGAAGAGGCTCCGATCTGCACGATCTAGCAAAGGCAAGGCCGCAAAATCGAGCGGACCACAACGGAATCGAGTACAGATCTAGAGTTCACTGCGTGGTTGCCGATCATTAGAGCCACGAGGTTGCCGGTTGTTGGAGCTTGTCGCATGATTGCCGGCCGTTGGAGCTCGTTGCATGCTCGCCGGTTGTTGGAGTTCACCGTGAAGTTTCCGGTTGTTGGAGTGAGGAGGAAAAAGGAGATGAGAAGAAAATGAAGAATAGAGAGAATCGACTGTTGAGATCTAGAATAATTAGATGCAACTGAAAGTAGAAATCTAAATTAGAGATATATATGATAAGGGTATTGTTGTCTTTTCATTGATGTTGGTTTTAACAACTAATCGGTATATAGAACCGGGCTCAAGATTATCTTTAGTGATAAAGCAATGATTGTTCCCAAGTGACTTTTCCAGATAGACCACATCCATGGGTTGACCTACCATAGCATTTGTATCTCATCACTTTCATTAGCACTTTCTTCACTACATTCTTGTATAACAGCTCCCATTCCAACAAACATACCTGAAAAACAAACCTTATTTAGATTAGATCATTATGTATGAGATCATTATGTGTTTAAGTAACCGTTAAAAGCTTCTTACTGAAAACGGACAGGAAAGAAAAAATGTTTCTGAAGTATGCTATCATTATTGATAACCAATAAGCCCAAAAAAGGTCAAAAGGCCCAAAAATGACTTGATGCCTACATAATAATGGCCCAAATTTAAAACGCTCTAAGTTAGGAGAACTCGAACGAGGAAACTCTCAATGGCCTGAACCACCCTAGGCCGAACTCCCCTAGCCAGCTGAACAAACAACGTACCCGTACGACCATGTATCCCAGACCACCCGGAAGGTTGCTTGATAAGTGCATCGTTGGGACCATCAATCAATTGTACACGTACAACCTCTGACATCCGGATCCAGTCGAGAATATGGACAAAGAATGTCCAACAACCCTACTTGAAATATTACGGATATGCAATCCAATGGGCAAGTCTATAAATACCCAGGACACAAACAATGTTCAGGTAACCTAGCTCTCCCCAAGCTCTACTCATTCCCCTTCAGTTCATTCATACTAACTTGAGCGTCAGAGAGCCCGGATCAATCAGAGAAATTCCGGTTGATCCAAACTAACCCTTTATTTGCAAATAGCTCCTTAAAGCATCATGGTGTCCAACATCACCAAGACCAGGAACCAGTACAAATTGAAGAGTGTGGCGATCACTCTCACAGGTCGACCACCAATTATGTATTTCATAAATTATAGAGATTGCATTTTGCAATTTAAGAGATGTCTAGAAAAGTGGTGTAAATATCGAGCCAAGCTGCTCGCGAGTCGGCTCGAGCTCAAGCTTGAAAAATGTCAAACGAGTCATGAGCTTCGAGCTCGAGCTCGAGCCTGACTATAGGCTCGTGTAATAAATGAGCCAAACCCAAACCTTACAGGTTTGGCTCGTTTGGCTCGTGAGCCTTATTCGAGCCACGTAATTATAAAAATTCCCCTTGTATTTTAATCCAAATTCCAAATCCTTAACCTAATCTTAAAAATATTACTCCCTCCATCCCTGTATTATTGAAACATTTTGTTTCGGCACACAGTTTAAGAAAACTTTTAATTTTCAACAATACCCTCCTCTCTCTCTTGCCCGAGAGTTCTAATCTTTCTTGCAGACCCATTTATTCTCCGTTCCCTCGTTAAGAAAAAAACTTCCAATCTTTTTGTTTAAAACTGAAAAGAACCAACAATTAAAAAAAATGAGAAGAAAATGAGGAACCGGTTAGAAAGAGGTCCATTTTGGGGATGTTTGGTGAACTTCAACCACTTGTAGATCTCCACTGCCATCGATAAGAATGGTTGACTGTTATGGTGGTTGATAGAGGATCTATGTGAATTGTATGGGTGATTGAGTTAATTTTCCCTTTTCAAGTTTTTTCGATCAATACTTTGAATTGAAGTTGTGTTGGATCGGCCATGATTGGCTTTGTTTTAGGATAGAAGAAGATCAGTGGTTTCCTATTTCTGATCTAAACAGATGTAAAGTATTCAGAAGGGTAAAGTATTCAGAAGGATGGTGGAATGAAGGAGAGAACCACCAATGATTAATGTTTATGCACTCCAATGAATTTGAATGAAACCGGAGATTACAGAGGAAAGAAGAAGAAGAATAGATCTAGATGAGGAGAGAGAGTGAGAGACAGGTTGTAGAGTGGGGAAAGAGAAAAAGTGGGTAGGGAAAGACACACGGGTAGTGGCGAATGTATAGGTAAATTGGTAAAATTATGTGTCAAAAGTTACTAAAATAGAAACGTTTCAATAATTTAGAGACAATCTAATAAGGAAAGTGTTTCAATAATTTAGGGACAGAGAGAGTAGCAATTTACATATTACTTCCCAAATATATTGAGCCTTCGACCCGAGCCCGAACAATTCCCGAGCCGAGCTTGAGCTCGAACTGAGCCAAATGGAACCAAACTTGAGCTCGGACTCGACCCGAACCCGAACAATTCCCGAGCCGAGCTCGAGCTCAAACTGAGTCAAATGGAACCAAACTCAAGCTCGGACTCGACCCGACCCGTTTACACCCCTAATCTAGACGAACTGTCAACAAAGCTCTTCAAATGTGCTCAATTTACCAGTATTATTCAATATTCCATCTTTGGCGTGTGCGCGAGTGCATTCTATCTAGTTATGCATACCGTGGATCGCAAGCAGCAAGAACAAGGAGAGGAAACTAGCTCGAGTAGAGAAACTCCTCTTATCCATGAGAGAATTGTTTGTCTTTTCTTTTTGGTTGGTGTGTCTGAAAGCCTTCCTTTTATAATGACATTTTCTTGCTAAAAAAGTCAGATTTAAAAAAATAAAAATAAAAGAAAACTTTGTAAGTGGAAAATTGATGAATTTTTTTAGAAAATATTTATTGGAAAGAACAAGCTTTAAAGTTACAGGTTCAGCAACTACTTCCCCGTCCTTTTATTTTTGCAACGTTTGATTTTTCAATTTTCAATCTATAATTTTATTTCTATAACATTTTCAAGTATAAATCAATACAAAATTTTTAAAAATAATGATTTAATGTATCTATTTTATACACATATATTTTTTTTTAAAATTTTTTAACCTTAAATTAATGTAAATAAAAGGAAGTCAAATAACATCTCAAATCAATGTCACAAAAATAAAAGGACGGAAGAAGTAATATTTTTTGAATAGTTTCATATGATTTCTGAATAATAGAAAAAACAAAATTCCTTAGCGAAGTCACTAGATGCTGAGAGAAATGGGTTAACAGTTTATAATTACAGAAACTCCTTCAGCATTCAGTTCAATTACAAAGATTCCTGCAACACAACTATATTTACAGAGTCTTCTACTGAAATAAAATAGAAAAATAGCACCAAAATTAACCAACATTTATGGGTATTAATAACTAAAAAATCCAAGGAAAAAATGCCCCACGCACCCCTGCATTTGAACCATGAATATGAAAACAATTGAACCTCTAAATTACCTTCAATCCAATACACTCTCAAACTCAGTTTACTTTCACACCAACTAATGAAAAAAATCATCAATTGATCATAACATTATCTAATTAATGTACTTAATTAATTAATAATTCCTAGTCAAAACCACCATCCACCGTCACCCCATCAGCCAAAACCACCACCACTGCCGCTAGAATTTATTAATAGAAAACCGTTATAATTAACGAAACAATCATGAAATTACACTCAATGACTGAATTAAATGCTAAATTTATGTCTTTCAAAAAAATGATGATAATTCGATCTAGTTCAGTGGATTTTTTGCATGAAGCCTAATTAATTCATTTGTTTCTTCTATTTTAAAATATTTAATCTATGATATTTTTCATTAAATGCTTAGACAGTTAAAGTTAAATAATTCATATGTATAATTTACAACAAGCCCTTTCTAAAATGTTTTTTTTTTGAAATTTTTTTCACTATTTATTTTTATAAATATTCGAATCATTTAACTTTAAACATGAAAATCAAACAGATAAACTATTTGTATTTGAAAACGGAGAGAGTATTAAATTAGTGAATTCCCAAGATAGAAATATCCAGTATTGAAATGTCATCTGTCCAAAAAAAGTACTGAAATATCAAAATTGACAGCATAATACAGAAATTGCTGGAAAAAATAGACTTTTTTTTTCTTCCAGATATCAAAGTCATTACAATGAGTAAGCCAGAAGAAAGATAAAAAAACCCCAAAACTATGGCAATTCCTCTATCAAAGCTCAATACTGGAGCTGAAGGACTGTTAATACCTTCTCTAACATCAATCTACCATGAACTTATTCAGTTAGAGGGCTTTCTAATTTATAGCCAATATCTCAACTATCTCCTCCTTCTCGCCGATGGTTCCGCTATTGCCAATTCGTTCCCTGAAAAGACCCAAAATTGTGGAACCCCGGGAAGATGCTCCGACGCTCAAATCAGTTTAAGAACTCAAGGTCTAAATGTATATAATTAGAGAGAATATCATACCTTTACTCTCAGATCAACCCCCTTATATATGGAACTGCCTCCATAATTTCCGTACCACGTCTCCACGTTATAAGAGACGTGGACAACGTGCCAATTTAGAACGTGGGAGTTATGTGCAGGAGGAGGCGGAGACGTGACCCTCCTGTCCCGGCACGTAATCGCGAGCTGAAGGGGACGCAGTCGCCTCGTCTCGTACGCGAGGGCTGTCCATGCGCGTCCCTTGATGGGGCCGCCTGTGCTCGCGTGCGCGATAGCTGTCCAGCGATACCTACGAAGACGCACGTCTGGTAGCTTTGCGAGACTTGCTGAAACGCGTGCTTGGATAGTGTACCGCTAATATACAACATTCTAATCTACAACACTCCTACGAGAGCCTTTTTTTTACCTAGAATGTATCAATGACACGGATCGATATCCTAAAATGTGTAATTTGTAAAAACATTTAGGACCTAAACTACACCAATATCACAGTTTGGACCTCTACAATGAGTCCCGCACAAAATTCTGTATAATAGGAGTCCTTTCAGTTAGCCAGTTAGCTTACCATCTTCTGTACCATGGATCAATAAATATCACCTACATACAGACTACAATTTCGTTTCTAGAATTGGGTTAATATTTTCTGACCTTTCAGATGGGTAAATATTTCACATACTTACTGTGACAGTCTTTCTTCCACATGCACTCATTTAGCTCAAGAACGTTTTGCCTTCGTAGAGGTGGACTTGAGGTAAGTTTTTTGCAACAATTTGATGACATAGGGGACAGAATAATCTTCTTGAGAGATTTTGAATAGCAACTTTTCTGCGCTTTTGTGGTCTCCGCAAGCCAAAAGAGCCTGATACATCCTGCAAAAGGCGATGGCGAACAGTACTGCATCTTAGGAGATTCAAATGCATCATATGTACATAACCCGTTCTACAAAAAAAAATGCTGATCATTTACTTTACCACAGATAGTTTGCAGGATTGCGCTCATACCCCGCTTTCTTAAACTCTTTCCAGATGGAAAGAGAAGCATTCAAATCCTTCGCATTAGTGCATGCGTTCAAAAGGAAATCGAGGCATTTCCTTGAAGGTGTGACACCAAGTTCATCCTTCACAGCTTGTAGCAAATCCAGGCCTATCTGTACGTCTGGCGGATCCAACTCAGCAACCACTGTGAAAACCTGCCCAGTTCATACATCAGTATGCTGTAGAAAATAGCTAATGGAGGTTTAATACATTGAAAAGCAAACAAGATCTCAGACAACCAAATCGGGATACCGATTCTTGGATTATAACAGAATGGCAAACCGAGTGAGAACTATGTTACTAGATAAACCTCATCAAACATAGTTCCTATGGCCAATTCATCATCTTGGAATCTATCCTTCCGTTGCTTTAACAAATCAATGGCACACCTGGATCAACAAGAAACCAAAACTATTGAGCATCACAAATAGACACATGGAACTGTGTAAATTTTTAGAAGTCCACATTGAGGGAGCCATAAATGTTAGGCAGCTCAGAATGTCAATTCAGTGTTCACAAAGGGCAGAAGCAAGATCAACTAACCTTAAATGCTTATTTTTAACACAGAATGCAACAACTCTGCAGCAACCATCATCCCAGTACTCGTGGTCCTGGAATTCTTCCAATAGTTGAAGCAACAGAGCCAAGTCACCCTTAGATTTGCTATGTTCCTAGAAAAAAAAGTGTAAAAGGACCATTAGAAAGTGTCAAAGTTTCTTTAGCTAGAATATAACTAACAGTGATGCGATACTAACAATCAGTGTCATGACAGCTTTAGGCTTTAAACTCCAGCCATCTTTCTTGATTTCTTCATATAAGACAACAGCATCTGATACCCGCCCAGATGATGCAAGTGCACCAATGAGCACACTTTTGATTTCACTTCGCCTCCTAATTGGTATATCCTTATCCAATAGTACCTACAGCAAAGCAGCACATTTATTAGTAGTTAACAAGTAGGATCGCACACGGTTAAGGTTACATGTATAGGTTGTTGCTTTCACTTGTTTACTCTCACCAACATTTTAGTGGGGCTACATGTTAATCAGTATAGTCAAGATTCATTTGCATTATATCAAGGTATAAGCAGGTGCTTGTACTCGTCTATTACCAGCCCATTGTCATGGAAGTAAAATGACAAGCTTGTTTTAACCATTCACCCTCACCTGCGACAATAAAGGGCATATTAAGTGATGTCATCACATGGTCAAGGGATATGTTACTATCTACTATCTTATCTAGTGATAAGACTACCCCACAAACTGCATTATAATCATATCAGGCGGTTGTCACCCTATTTGTCTGTAATTTAGCCCTACCTTTGTAGTCATTGACATGCTATCACAACTGCATAAAAATCTAGCATCAATCATATCAATTTAAACCCTTCACTGAGAGCTTTAGAAACTTGTACAATACCTGTTTTGCCTTCTCAAACTGCCCAGAACTTGCATATGCATTAATAAGCGCCATGAAGACATGCTTTGTAGGTTGAACATTAGTAGACTTCCATTTGTCATAAAACTACAAGCAGAGATACCAAACATTGTTGGGATGTGCTTTACATGGAATGTAGAAGTTTTCGTAAAAACCATAACAGAAGCAATTAACTACAAGGGTCTAACTCTTTGTGCTACATACCTTTAGAATATTTTCTTCATTGCCACAATTACGTATTAAGTAGCTGTAAGTTTGTGAATCTGGTTTCACATTATCAAGCTCCATTTTCTCCACAACTGATAAGGCATCAGAGACTCTTTTCTGAAATTCGCTAATAGGTTAATGAATGCATTTTTTAAGGAAAAAAAGAGCATAAGTGAATGTTATGAAAACAAAATAACAAGTAAAACAATACCAGCATTTGACACAGAAATTTACCTCACGAAAGTATCCAGCCATTATAGAATTATAAATGGTAGCTGTGGGTGTCACATTCATTTTCTTTAAATCGCCAAGAAGAGAGAATGCACCTTTAAACTGAATAATCAGACGGAAAAATAGACGTGTCAAGTCTAGAAGTGGTATAACTTCGGCTACAAAAAATATATAAGGCAATAAAAAATAAGAAAAAAAGCAACATACACCAGTTCACTACTGCTACACGGAGCAGTACTTACATCTTTCATCCTTACACACATATATATCATACTTTCGAAAGTTTCAGCATCTGCCTTAACATTGTGTTGGGATATAAGAGAATAGATTCGCCACACCTTCAAAGCCCAGAAAAATAGAGAAGAAATGAGCAAAGCAGAACTCGACATTATAATAAACGACCAACTAGTCGTGCATCAAGAAACAATTGGGTTCAAGGTACATAAATAGAAGTGTGAAAAACAGTGGAAGCCTTCACAAAAGATGTGCATATTAAAATGCCTCCATAAGTGACTTGTAAATTACTATTGCTAAAAAGTGAAAAGACTAAAATATGCATTATTATGGTTCTCTCAACCCTTATCGAAGTATCACCCTAGCAGGAGAAGATATGGTCCCTCTATCTCACCTAGCTGTCTTTACATTCCTCACGACCAGAGTGGGATAACCAGTGTATAACATGTTTTACAGGATTAGTACAACACTAGCAAAGTTAAGCCCGCAATATGACATTTACCACAAGAACTCAAGTGGGACATAAACATGAGCCAATGCAACCTCCACTTCCCAATTTGCACAAAAATGCAGCTGAAGAAAATGTGTTATCTCAGCTAGTACTACCTTTTGACTCTGTACTACACCCTTTGTCCCTAAATTCTTGAAACTTTTCATTTTCAGCATATAATCTACTCCCTCTGTCCTAAAAAAAACGATACATTTGTTTTTGTTGTTTACAGTATTTAATCTATGATTTTTGTTTATGAATGTGTGGACATTTTAAGTTATACATTTCATATGCATACCATAGTTTGAAATGTAAATTTTCTAAATATATTTTTTGTGAATTTTTGTTTCACTATTTATCTTTGTAAATATTTACGTCAATTATTGAACTTCAATTTTTTTGAGGACGGAGGGAGTATGATTTTATTTCTCCAACACTCTGAAATATAAATTCAATCTTTTTATATACATTTGGTAATTTGATACGTCTATTTTATGAGATTTTTTTAGAATTTTTTTCTACTTAAGAATAATATAGATAAATTAAAGTCAAATAGACATCGAAAGTCAAACGTTTAAAAAATTTAGGAAGGAAGGAGTACAATCTAATTGCAAAAGAAGAATCTCTTTCTCATCTTTTCTTTTCTGTTTTTGAGAGACAATATAACAAGCAAGACCACATACCACAGTTTATGTTAATTACTCCGAAGACAGAAAACACTGGTTTGATAGATGAAACTGTAACAAGTGGTTAACATGGACTTGAACTACAATAGCAGAAGCTGACTAAGTGATATCAATGGATCAAGTAACGAATAAAAGAAATTACCAAGTGTAGCTCATAGGTATCCTCACATAGATGTAAAATTCGATGTATCAAATCGATCGGACAGCTATAACCTGCATCACACATCTGATCAACTATACCAAGAGCAAGATGAACCTGCATTAAAGTGAAGATGCTTGTCAATGGAATAGTAATTTTTAACCTGACAAAACTGCTATGACTACATATTGCAAAAGAGCTCACAAAAGTAGAACACTCCTGCTATAAGAGGGAAAAGTAGATTACACAACTGCTTAAGTATCTTAAGTTACCGGTGAAAAGTTAATAAGTTCAAATTATGGTAATGTATGTATTATTCAATCAAAACGGTAAAAAATTCACTTTGTTTCATGTATAATTATCATGTTGCTCCAACACTATCAGGAAATGATATAGCTCTTACAGCGTGACTCTTTATATACACGAAATAACCAAAAAAGAAAAATAGCCATTTGTGAGTCATACAAGCTATGTGACTGACACCGATATCCAAAAGTAGGTGAATGCATGACATTTGTCTAAAGTGTTCCTCAATGGAAAAGTTCCAAAATGCTATCTGCACTAGGTGCAAAGTTCCATAAAAAAAACATAAGAACCAGCACAGTTCTGTATATTTCGCTATAGATCTCTGTAATCTAAATGTTAAGAGAATCTTTGGAAGCTACTCTGAAGGACATCAAGTGTTTAAGAGACCATCTTCAAAAACATAAACTAATTTGCAAATGCCTTCGAATAGATAAATACTCAAAAGTAGTATCATTCTTTTGAGACTAACTGGAAAGCTATACCTTCTCTAAATCACAACAATATGAAATGAGTTTCTCATATGATGAAGATGAAGGAACTACGTCCATTCGTGTATGCAAGCTTTCATATTTCACAAGAACTTCATCAGCCTGCAAAAAAAAAGTAATCAAAAGGACATACCAAAAGACAACTATAACTTTTAAGCCTAACAAGCATTGTATCCGCGTATATGCATTACATCCAACTCTCTATTGTTAGGAAAATAAACAAAACACAAATAAAAATTCTATTCCACATCCATATCCCTCCAGATGAAAAAACATTAGCATATAGCTGAGCTCAAACAATAATATATAGTGTTTTATAAGTACCTCTACATGCAAGGAGTTTCATAGTTTGGTTATATCATTCTATGTAGTTCTATCCTTTACCGACATGGGCTGTGTATGTACACAAAATAATCATCTTTGGAACTTCCATTTTATCTATGCTTGTCCAATAGATGAGTTCATTTCAGGGTAATTTACACCCCCCTCCCCCCTCGGAGGTTTAGTGAAACCTAGGTTTGCCCCTCTAATTTCAAAAACCTTCAGTTAGCCCCTGAGGTATAGTGTCGTTTGTGATATTAGTTGACCGTTAAAAATTTTAGAAGTAATTACACCAACTATACTCCAAATCAGTAAAGGGGTGACCTGGCTCACCTGCGACGTGGAGGTCATCCTGAGCTCGTCTGCATCGCGACGGTGGGCAAGGTGGCAGGTTGGGGAGGAGAAAGGAGAGACAAAATTGTTGGGGTTAAAATGTTGAAGTTAGAAATATTAGTGACAATAAGAGTAGTTAACCTTAAAATCCTAAACGGTCAAGGGAGGTAACTGAAGGTTTCACTAAATCTTAGGAGAGTTTCTGTAATCTACCCTTCATTTAATCATACATAGTTATTTGATTTTGAATGAACTCTAAGATAAGTAGAACTTCTAACATGTTCATATGGGCTATTAACTAGTTGCACACTTAAAACTTAAGGTGTTCCAGGATGATGATGCATTTTACCTGACCAATAAACACAAATGGAGACAAAAAGCAAATACACTACCAGAAAGTTCAAGAGAGTCCTCACCGCTAAATTTCGAATGCTTGCAGAATAACTAAAGATGAGATCCGAGATACAGTCCACCATGTGGTCTGCATTGTTTAAGAGAGAACATTTTGAAACACTAGCAAACACAGGTGAACCCATGTGAAATCTTTAAACTTTATAATAAATAAATAAAAAAAAGCATTTACAGAATATTATTCAGTTGAAGTTATTCACGTACGAAAACCCAACTAAAGTTATTCACGTATGAAAACCCAACTAAGAGATCAATATAAGCTTCACTGAATTAAGAATGTTGACCATCAGGAGGAAACAAACTTTATTGAAATCAAATCCTATATTCAGTATCCACTAGCATGAGCTTAACGGTATAAATTTCATCATATTACAATTTGATAAAACAAGCAAGAAGACATTACATGCTTTGCTCTTCATAACTTTAGTGGAACAAAAATTTGTAATGCACTATAGCCTTTAGAGATACATTAATTGCATGGAAATAGTAACCATGATGATGATAATGAGTGATGTTTGTGTCTATCTCAAAAATCCTCTTTAAGCAATCTTGCCCTCCATAATAGATCCCTATTAAAAAACCTAGCTTTCATGAACACAAACAAGCAGTTCACGAAAACACCAATTTTCAGTTCCACGATAAACAAAATGAGATTCTTTGACATAAACTTTAATAGAACATACCACATGCTCTGAAACGCAAAAGGAACTTCTCCGCCAATGGCTCTAGTGACAATCTCCCAAGAGATTCGAATATATTAGCTAGTGAAGAAACTTTTGTTAGATCAAATATCTCTAGCAGTCTCACAAGCTCATCCTTTCGGTCACATTCACATAATGCTAACAAATAATTTTCTGCAAGCAGAAAGGAAATAAGAGGCATCAGTGCTTTTTACAGCAATATATTCCTTGAATTGCATTTAAAAATAGACAAGGGAAAGAAACAAGAACAAAATGAGCGTTAAGTCAGCGGTATTAAGAAAATTGAGCATGACTCAGTTTTCCTCACCTAAAAATTATGAAAATAGAAGTTGGAAACTACAAGAAGATGAGCGGTTTACCTCTTAACTCAAGAGTATCTTCTCTGTCATTATCCATGATGAAATTACAAAGTTCTTGAATCTTCTCTCCATCATCCACTTTTATCCACAAAAGCATCTCATAATATCCTAATCTTGGAAGCGAAATTGATTTTCCCTCTTTGATTGAATCAAAAAAGAAAAAGAACTCATCAACCATTCCCCTATCAACAAAATATTGAAGTAATGGACCATAAGCACCCTCTTCCAACACAAATCCTTGCTCCTCCATTTCATTGAAAAGCCTAAAAGCCTCTGCAAGGTCTTCTAATCCAGCATCTTTATCATGAGTTCTACCCGCATCTTCTACACAAGCTGCAATGGATGCATGATACTCCTTTATGCCAGTCTCTCTTCCCAACTTACCGAACACCTCAAGAGTTTGACCCGTGCCTAGTTTCTGTCTGCACAATTCAAATAAACC